>JAPYZR010000455.1:0-21830 GCA_030522945.1 Trichopria nigra | reverse complement strand
TAGATTTCCACCAAAAAATTCCCAAAATTGAAGAATCGGAAAAATTTTTGTTGGTAAATTCAATACTTCGCCGCCTTGCGTCAGGCGAAGTAAAAGGAAATCAATCACTTTCCTTGATCAAACGGAACTTTATAAATAAAGTCAAATGAAGATTATTCAATCTAGTGTTCATGATCGTAAAGGTTTCAAACACGAATTATTAGTTATAGTAATCAACAATCATAAAGCAAACACACAGGTTCACGCCAAGAAACCTACTTATCCCTTTTACACGTTATATCGATGCTGATTGAATTCGATAATATTTTCTATATACAGTAGCTACACGAAGGGAACACACATATAGATGTAGAGTAAAGAGTGACATCAAATCATTTCGTATCTCTAGAGATCCCCTTTAATCGGGCGTGTCACTCCCGCAAATTAGGTGCGTAGGGATCATCCGATCGTACTCGTGGGATGGTCTCCAAACCCTCTATCACGCAACGACACTGGGCGATGAAAAGACGATCGGTTGAATGTGTCGACAGGCGGATAGGTATACCTACGTGTTGAACGAGAAACGTGGGAAACCACGTGGGCGAGAATCGAGAATCGAAAGGGCGAGAATCGAGATTCCGGTCAGAACTATTCACCTGTCAACCTGCTCCTTCCTCGTTGCCCCTTTCAATCGGTGGCCACACCGTGTATTTTCCTTCTTTCTCTCACGGGTGGAGGTCACGAAACGCACCACCGCATCAGCACCTCTGCGCCAGCCTACCCAAACATCTTCGACGTCTTCCATTTGACTCTATTCATCGTTGGTGAAACAGCTTAATATAATCCTATTTAAGATGACGGGGTATTGTGTCGCGTGACATGGAACGTGACCGAAATTATTTACTCATTTATTTAGAAATCGTAGTAGCATAGAGATCCTCGCGATGCATACCTACATCTCACACCTCCATATTTTTGGTGGTCACTCTGTGAAACAATCGACGGCATTTGAAAAATGTCGTTCGAAAGGATGAGCCACCGTGACATATCGCTCCAAGATTTTGTTAGTAATGGCCTCTTTTCATTCAATGTTTGTAAAGGGTTTGTTTTCTGAAACTTAGAAACCCGCAGGGAATAATGGTATCCCACGGAGCTGTGCGCGACACTTTCATTTTGTAGGACGTTAGGGTAGAAAAAATCTATATACTACTGTCGTTATGATTTTTAGTAGAAGATTTATTTGTACATTGAGAATAAGATTTTATTTCAATACATTAAATCTGCATATATAATTCTAAAGTTTTCATGCGTATATAATTAAATAATAATATAGGTCGATACCCATACGATTAGCACGTTCCACCTCCGAGGACTAGAGGGGTGTATAACTTAAGGGGGGGACTACTGTACCTAGCGAGGCAGCGACAGCACATACGGAATCGATTATGATCTCGATAACGACAAGTGGAACACCGCTGATAACGATGTCGCATTGATTTTCAATTGACTCGACAGATGCCAGTCGAGTGTCGATTTCCCGGTTCTGCTGTTGTAGCCGTTGATTTTCCGCTGAAAGTGTCGCTACCTGCGATTTTAAATCATCGACTTCTTAATCGCTTCTCAACGAATTCTAACCGTCGATTTTGTTCCTCAACAATTTTCCGAATTTCAACCGAAAACCAATCAAATTTGTTGGCAATGCGGTCAGCGGCTTTTATTGACGATTCGTTTAATTCAAATATGCTCTTCTCAAAACCATCAAATTTTTTTAGGAGAAGTTCTTGAAAAGAGGCATCACTACTCAAGCTGTCTTCATCCGAGCGTATCCGCTTCTTAGGAGCAGAATTTTTTGTCTTCCCGCCCGTTTAGGTATGATTGGTAATTGACCTTCAAAATTCGAGTTCGCAGCAAATTAAACTCTCCCGATGTTGGCCTATTTTTTGGTTTGATACAATCAGTATGTGCTGGTTTCTTACAAGTGCAACAGAATTCAGTGAGCAGCAGATCGGTGGATGCACAATAAATGCACTTATTGGGAACTACTTCCATTTCCGTAATTTTTTTTTTTTTTTTTTTTTTTTTGGAGAATGAAACAGATTTCAAATTATAAAATAATTTATTACAATAATAAAGGAAGTTGATATAGCAGTGTTAAATATTATTTTAGTAAAGTTGAGTAAAAATAGTATAATTGAACAGACCCGTTGTATATACATGTATTCCTTGTTAAACTAAGAAAAAAATTATAATTCTTAGTAGATTAGAACTGCCACTTCTCCACCGTACAGGGAGCAGTTGAAAGTATATATATATATTTTTTTTTACTTGCACTATGAGTTGTTTCTTTGCAGAAATTAAAATGTATAAATGATTTTATTTTTATTTTTTATTTTATTTTTTACACTCATAATAAATCATGTGTAGCTCTACTCCGTTTTGAGCGCATAGGTTATGATATCCTTCCAGTGTTATTATTCTTTAAAACCTCGTTTACGTTGCGTAACGTAGATACGTTTATCGACAGATATGTTTAAAAAATATTTAAAAGAATTTTCTTTTTGTCGCAATAAATACTTTACAGTGTTTAATTAATATTTGCAAATAGACATGTGCGATTACACCCGAAAGTTTCCCATTTCTGCCGCTAGTTTCGCAAATTGTTCTTCCCCTGCCTTTCCATAGTCATGCACATACTCTATACATATAAACGCAGAGGTATATCGTACAAGAGTAGTGTGATGTAGACATTTTCACGATTGCCATGAAATCGTGACATGACTTATATTTCTGCACACGAATAGTGAAATTTTTACATTCATCATTATTGTTTGAGACGTTTTGTGCCGACCAACCGAAGTTTGTTTTTATAGAACACGAATATATAATGGTCATTTACTTTTAAGGCGGTGTCAGGTTGTTTTTCTTGTTCTTTGTTTTTCTGACGTTCGGTAAAGTTAAATTTGCTATATAGCGTATAACCACAACTACAGAAAATATTTTGATGTCATTTTCTTACGTAAATAAGCTTATACTTTTTGTTGTTGAAAGATTACACTATTAATGATAGGAATTCATTTTCGGAGGGGTATAATCAGAACTAAAGAAGGAAGTCGTTTGACGCGAAAAATATGAGGTAATATTATGAAGAAAATGATTTAGAAAAATCATTTCACTTTTATTTTCCATCGAATTCTGTCTCTGATTTCATGTTTCAACGTCCAAGCAAATTAAGTAATATTTATAGTCATTTAAATGTTTCTGTTTCATTTTTTACGAATACATTCCTGCAGTACTTAAATATTTCCACTTAAAGTATGCATTGCCATATATTTTTATTTTTAAATTGAAATAAAAAATACTTTATTTTGTACTTAAGTGCGGTTTAGACTTCCTATATATGAAAATATGCGCGAGGAAAAAACTGATGCGGATAAAAAGTACCAGGTTACGATAAGGAATATTTTTTAGATTATACACTACTTTGCACACATCTTATATAACATGTTCAATTTGCATACTCATTTTGTAATAATAATTTTGTAATGTCACTTTTGTAATAGTTGAAAAAATGAACATAATTCATAAAAACGAATACGTGTCTTCTTTGTAAGTATGAAAAAAGTGACGCTATCGTTAAAATCCGAAGTAAACCTCTTGAACCCAAAACGAAACACATGTGATCGGCAACAATGCATCTGTAACGTAAAATAAGTATGTCAGTGCCTTAAAACAAAAGGGACCGAAAACGCTTCTTAGTAAACCATGGGTTCGATAAAGTTTTGCCCTCCTCCAGTTTTCAAAACTGACAGGCGTAACACTTCGTTAAATTCGTTCACAACCGCCCGAATCATTATCAATTTTCTATTTGAAATGTAATTCTATTTAATAACTTTATTTTTTAATTTAAAATCATTCAATACCATAATTAAAAAAAATTACTTACTGATTTTAAAAAATTAAAGAACATTTTAAATCAATAATAAATTCAAATTTTCAATACATAATTTTGTTCAAATGTACACAGTGCCAATTGAATACATTAAGTAAATGTCATAATTACTTACAAAAATTGTTTAAGCAACATTACTGCCCGTAATGAATCGAATCATTTGAATGATGAAATTGTCGGCAGTCTACTTTGGATCAGAAAATTCAAAGTATTATTTCAATTATATATATATATATACGTTTGCATCGGCAGTGTGTTGCTAAGGAGGTGGAGGCGCTATCCGTTTCTTTTTCTCCTACTATACGTTCCTTGGTCATGGGCATTTTTCAAATACACGATCCGACGACCGGAAAATTCGACGACTTGACAAGTGTCTTATGGTCCATTTATAGTTACATACAAACAAATGTCACGCTTAGATTTCTAGAACGAATGTACGTGAGACGTTTTCTAAGAAGCCCTTGTTCACTAAATATCAATTTTCAATAAAAATTGGAATAAAGCATTACAATGACTAATTTAGGAGGATTTAAACTCTTAAAACATTTATATTGATCAAGTGGAGGCATTTATCAATTCTACATGTAAATAAAATCGATAGGTATGTATTGTAATGGCGAGCCATTGAAGTGTGAATATTTTTTAAAAATCAATGTAAAAAACCTTTTCGAATAACGTAATAATGTAATTAATTTTCATTATTCGTCTTGCAAATTTCTTGTAATTTTTCTTGATTAATTTTATAGTTAATAATAATTGAAAATAGTTTTTGATAATTGTTCCAAAGACATTTTTCGATTTTTATCTTTTTTCTTGTTCCTATAGTAAATCTTTGAATTGTCTGGCATTTGGCTAAAAGGTGATTTTTAATACAATAGCCGTAATAGATTATTCTATGGAGGAACCATTGAATGATAACAGTCTCAGGTACAAAAGTTCAATTTTCATCTATTTTTTTCGATTCTTTAATCGCTTTAAAATTTGCAACATTTGGACGAACAACCACAAATACAAGTTTCAATGGTGGTATAGTATATTTAAAAGTTGCATACTAACTGCGTCCAGTAGTTATGCTAAATATGTATTCTTTCAAACGTCAATTAACATTGAAAGTGTAAAAATTGTTGAGTGTGTATAACGTTGAGCTTCATAGTGAAATTTCACAATGAAAAAACCGGGTTATAAATTACAAATCGTTTAAAAAATTTATAACAACTATAAACACAACAAAATTTTCAAAAAATACAATTATCGCATACTTATTAATATGAAAATAAAAATTGTGAATACAAAACATTCGAGACCAACTGCATGCCATCGCCAAATCAGGAATATACTTTGTATAAAAAGTAACGCAAAAGACCCCCCCTCAAGAGGGCAAAATAAATAGAATTTCCTCACCTCACGAACGTCGCACTCGAATCAATTTCTCGACGATCGATATGTGCGTATGCAAATTGCATTATTCACTTTGTCATGATATATATCCGGATGGATGGAATGAAAGGTCCCCTGAATAAATAGACTCTGATCGTTGTGCAACGGCCGCTACTTCTCCAGCCTGAGATCTTCAGAGATCTCAAGATCTCAAGATCCTGCAATGGAGATCGTGAAACATTCGACCGACAGTTTCTCATCGTTGCTTGCTCATTGATTCGGCGGGGGTGGACAATAATTGTCCGACTATAAAAGATCACTCTATACTTCTGACAGACACGGATCTCTATATCCTTATCTTTTCTATATAAAGGTATACTGTATGCTCGGTCGCATCGAACTCATCGTTTACATAAAGGTATCATTGTCTTAATGGTATTATAGGCTTACATTTTCTTCGTTACATTTATGTTTTCTTTTTTCTTGTATTGCCAACATTTTTACGAGCTTTTGACGAGCAAATCGAATTTATAAAAACAAATTTATTGTAAAATCTGTTTCCAACCAATTTTCTACGGTTTTAACGCAGGTATATATTTTGTGTTTTGATAGTGACAGCAGCAAATCAGATCTAAAAAATAAGATACGAATCGTCGTGGGCGTTTCTTATGTTGTACGTAAACAGTTTTAAGATTAATTGATTGAATTTAGGGTTTCCAGAAGGTCTCAAACAATTATCAATGACACGAATTAGTGCATAATTATTTTGATGGTCTGAATGCAATTCAAAAGTAACAATACAAAAAATTAATTTATTTTTTTGTTTATTTCAGATTCACCGTCAGCAAGTTCTTTGTCTCAAATGAAATGTATAATTGCAAATTTCAATAACTGCTTTATATTTTCATTATCTGTATCTACATTTCTTTTTGCTGCTTTTGATTTAAATTAATTGATTTTGTTAATCTCCAGCAAACTTTATATCTGTATTTAGGTCATTTTATAAAGTTTTTATTAAATAGGTATACTTTTATTGACTAATATTAATTTTCATTAATAAAAATTCTAGTTTATGCGATGATAATTTTTATGAACGCCGGTTATCATTCACTTATATTATGATGTTCAATGAGCTCCCAGGTGGTAGCTGACGGTACAATATGCTCATGGCACATTCTAATACTTGATTGAATTTAATTTAAATTCTTTAAAGTATTTGTGTAAGTATTGTTAAATAATGTTATCGATTCTTATTTAATTACAAAAAAAAAAAGAAAATAATCGAGAAACATTTCAATAATTTTTATACAGTATATGCATTCCCTCTATTCATATTAGTATTATTATACTAGAATATCTTATCAGCAAAATACATTTTAGAATACATTAAAAAAGTGGGAAAATTAAGTCTTCCGTTTCGGATGATTTGGGTCCCAAATCCTCACGGACGTCAATTATTTCAATTATTCCGTCAAATAGCGATTTCTTTACTTAATTTCGAACAATGTAGGTCGAAATTTTGAAAGATCGTCATTTAAGGATGTTTGTTCGTCCCGTTTAAATGATGACGCGGTAAAAAAAGAACATCCTAGTGGGATTTAGGCCCACCAAAGTTGAAATTGCCTTGCGAACAGGACAAAGCCTTTTATGCGAGGGATTAGAACTTAATGCTCAAGCCCGAATTACCGATGACGACTCAATTTACGAATTACAAATCTACGTAAAATTTATTCTTTTCTCAAAAATGTCAACACTTACCCTTGTAAAGATTTTTATTATTTTAGTTAGAATTATATTATTACGCGCGAGATCGCATAGAAATGTACTATTTGAATTAATATAATTTTCATTTTATTTTTTATTAATGAAATAATTGTGAAATTGACATCCTTTTAAATAATTAAAATATCCATAATTGCTACTTTGCTATCAATATTCATTTAAAAATTTATAGACCATATTGAAGATTTGCACGGATATACTCATCAGAAATAATGCAGTGTTTCGAAGAAACTCCCCATCAAGTTAACTTTACAAAAAAGTTATCTTAAAGTAAACTTACGTAAAATAATCTTTAATTTAGCAACCGTTTATGTCTGTGAGTCACTCAAAAACTGATCTAGTGGCTGACAGGTCGAAATGTCATTTCATTTGAATAGGATATCACCCAAGGAGATATTCATAGAAAAAAATTCACCACAGATGTTCGTTCCAATTCTTTATAAATCCGTGACACTTTTTTACTCTTTTGAACTGCTTATTATATTTTTCTACAAGTGTAAATGAATCTATGAATCTATTTAGCCGTAGAAACGAACAAATCCCTTACTTACAGGTAGCTTATACTTCACACCTTATCGGTTCATATATATTGCTTGATTCATGCGTATTTTTGGTTCGAAATGGTTTTAACTGAATTCATCGTTATATTCAATGTAGTTTTTAAAGAATTATTAACATTTATTAATAGTAACGATAGTTTCAAAAGTTTTTTTCGACCATATAATTCAATAAAATAATGAATGACACATTATCCCACCTACGTATGGCGGCTGAATGCATGGACTTATATTTTTTAGAATTCGTTTCTCAGGACATCAAGTCATTGAACTATAATACATTAAATCGAATTAATTCGATCATTAAGGCGCGTATACAATCATATTCCCCGCTCATCAAAATATTAAAAATAAAATTCACATCTCTCGGATCTCGGAACAAAAAACTGTACATCAAAATGGATCTGAGAGATATTCGATGAGTTCAATTTCAATTCAGAATAGAATGTAACCGCACATGTAATTTCTGTAGAAAATATAGAAGTTCTTAATTTCATCAGCTTTTCTTATTCATTTCCGAATTTCTTTTGTTGAAAGTGTATTTGGGCTCATGCAAATATTGCCAAGGAGTTTTTGAACCTACCAATTTTTGAGAAAAATTGATAAAAATTGTAATAATTAGTTTATTTTGTTGATCAATGGCGTTCGAAGGCCGCAGGGGCCAAGCCCTTACTTATATTTTTAAAATTTATTAAAACTCGATTGTATGAATCGCAAAATGGAAGATGTTAATTTTATAATTTAGTATAGAATACAGTAAAAAATAAAGAACATATACAGCGCAACACATAGATGTATTGTTAGAAATTTTAAATTATATTTATCAAATACAAAAAGGAAAACAATATATTAGTCTTGTTAAACAAAAATAAAATAATCCATTTTTACATTGTATAATTTCGAATTATATATGCATATACAAATTTTTATGACGCTGAAACTAGCAGCCGTAGCAGCAGCCAGAACAGGGGCGAAACGGTTGGGGTGCAGCCAAAGGGGCCCCTTCCTCAAAATCCTCTTTTTTACTATTTTACGCAGCGATATACGTTGTAATTTATTCTATAAATAACAATGTTTAATAGAATATTTCTGTAAATTTTGGTACATCCAGCACCTTTCCTATTGATAAACCTTGCAAATTGTTACATACATATATAATTGCCGATTAATCATTGTTTGCGTTGTTTAAACAAATACATGTAATCAATATTGATATTATTGTGGTTGCATATACTCAATATACAATAAATTACAACGTATATCGCTGTAAAGTAGTAGTAAAAAATAGGATTTTTAGGAAGGGGCCCCTTTGGCGGCACCCCAACCGTTTCGTCCCTGTTCTGGCTGCTGCTACGGCTGCTAGTTTCAGCGTCATCTCTTTCTGTTACACTGCCCAGTTATCACATACCTTTAACATGGGAAAAAAGCAAACTGGACAGAAACTAGACAAAAACTTTCCTCATTTTCTACTAGGGATTATCATCCCTTTTTTATTGCCTATAAATCATCTAAATTAATAACATCATTAAAAAGGATAAAGGATAAAGGAATCGGAATTATCCACCGCTTTAATGACATTAAGTGTTCGCGGGTCGGCTCTCGGGTGGAGAGGTAAAAAGGTCTTGCTTCCATACTTGTACAGAAGAAAATAGACTATAACTTGGCTAATCAATATTTGTATTAAAATTAATTGTTGAATATTATAAACTAGTCTATGTTGAGGCACATTTTATTTTTATTTTATTTTAACAAATTAAATTTAAAAAAAAGATGACCGTACTGTTTCCTTATACATAATTTTCATGAAATTACATGCATATGACAATGATAGATCATGTAGCTCTCCGAAGTCCGGGTCAAAACTTCGGATCTTATTTTTACGAAAAGATATCATTGGCTAGACGTAAGTAATATTTTAAGAAGTATTTAAACCGACTACACCCATACTTCCCTAACACGAGCGTTCTTTATTAAATAGGAATCTAGGATCTACTAAGAAATTAAAAATAAATAATGTAAACATTCCAATGCGTTGTCAGGTTGTTATTCCCTCCCTTCTTTGTAAGTGTAACTTGTCAATCAAGGAAACCATAAATCTATACGGAGAGAAATAATTTGTAGCGCTCATTGCACGGGTCGTTCTATGCCCTAAGAGGAGGGGTTTCGTACCAATTCGGTAACCGGTCGTGCTTTTTCGGTACGCGTGCATGCAGCATTCGCATGAGACCCATGCTATTATGGTATGGAACGAGACTGGTACTATCGCATGATGCATTTATTTTTATTTTCTTAGTAGATTATAGATTCCTTTTAAACCCATTAGCGCCGGGACGGACGTTTTTTTTAGACCACATTCAGTCTAATTATTTATGACTTATCTTTATGACTTAAAATTTTCCTAGTCAAAATTTTCAGGTCATTTTCGGTTTTTTGAATTCCGTCATTTTTTGCAAAATCCAAAAATTTGTTCGGAAAATTCTGAAAAAATTCAGGAGTGTTCTTTGAACAATTCTAAGACTTTTTTTAGATAAAGTTATTTTGCTACGTGCGTCCTTGTCATATAAATAAATTAGCTTAACTTTTTTTTATACGGCCTTTTTACTACGATGCGCTATTTCGATGGCCGCCATGTTGAATTTCAATTTTAGAACTACTAGACTTTCAAGCCCAGATACCTAAACTTCAAAATGAACCTAATCCGAAATCCATATTCAAGATGGCGGCTTCAAAAATGGAGGCTGAGTCCAGAAAACCAAAGTGCTGCGGATAGACCGTTTTGTGCAATTATATGTCCTATGGAATTCCCTGGTAAAAATCGGTGTCCGAATTCACGCTTATATGTTACGCTTCAAGAAGCGTAAAGCGTTATCTAAGCGTATTATAAGAGTGAATTCGGACGTTTGAAGCGTACGCGTACGCTCCATTTTTACCAGGGATTGGGAAAGTGTAGGAAAGAATATAAAGAGTTGTGTGAAAAAAAAGAAGAGGGATGGAGAGAAAGGGAGAAAAAAGAGATAGAAAATATAAAAACAGAAGTTGAGGCACAGAATTTTATAAATATAGAGGAACCCTGGTAGAAATTGTGGCCATCTGAAATGGTCACTGGCCAAGAATTAGCCATAATTGATGCCCCCATAAACTGCTATTAGAAACCAGCTTGAAACTTTACAGAAAATTTCCAGTTTATGGCCACAATTGATTATGTGTAACATAATCGGATGAAGTAACATAATATGTTACTTCATCCAAAAATGGCCATAATTTTCACGAGTTCTTGGCCATTTATTGATGGGCAAAATATGGGCAGTTGAGCTTTCATAGGAAAACTGGCCATAAAATATGGTTAGTATATGGCCAGCTGCCAGAAAAACTGGCCGGAAATTGGGCAGAAAATGTTCAAATTTTCTATCAGGAAGTTTAACTTTATCTTTCGTACGACTTTCCGTTTTCGAGATATATCGATTTAAATAATTAAATTGTTAATAACAATTAACCTACCACTTTTTACAAAATCTACCCGACATATTCGGATTCAGGATGTCAAAATCTATAAGAATTCATATATACCTCGAGGTGACATTTCAGGTCACACAGAACCACAGTCAGGCAGCGTCTGGACTACAGCATATTGTAAGAGTATACAATGTACACTGCGATAAATTCAGCGCGAATTCCGATACACGAATTGCGCGTATATAGCCTAGGGGCGGTATAAACGAGCCAAGCGTCAGAATGGCCTAAAGAGGTTTCCCCGGCATATGGGCGTTTACATAAACGCACGGTCGCGCGCGTATCAATTAAACGCGAAATAGGCATCAACCAAGCATCCGGAGAGTATACAAGCGTCGCTTGGCATTACCGCACCGAAAATATTTGCTGTTGCAATTTAGCATTTAATATCATAATGTCGTACGCGCGTGCGTCGCCCTTCGCTCATTTGTTTTGCCTGGGATTAAACGATATTGTTGATTTAATTTACAATTGAAAAACTCCGCACGCATACGAATCATCCATCACCACACGACGGTCACACGGTAATTCGAATTGATATTGATTTTTGAGTTGACAAGTTGACGGGAATCTGGAAACGGTATACCTAAATAGCACTAGTGCTTTCTCATACGTCCATAAAAAACATCCATTGTACACCCGCGGGTGGTCAATTCTCTAAATCGTTAATTATTGTCGTATGTGATAAATATTAGCCAGTCACGAGCAAGCATTTATAGCATATTCTGAAAATAAATCTACCATGACCATGCATGGGTTGTTTTGATTGATTATCAAATCGTAATCAGTATGGGTCCGATCGGAACGACCCACCATATGCGAAATTTGTACGACAATAATATCGCCTAATGCGAGAATACAGATTAAGTTAATTTTCACTGGCTAATGTTTATTATACATGCGATAATTATCAGCGATTTCGCTGATCCGTTACGGATAATCATTTAGATGTACATCCAAGGTACACCCAAAAATACACGTCCATTTTCCTTTCTTGAACGAGTGAAATTTTGAATAAAACATTGACTTTGATCAGCGCGTCTGTTCATTGATTTTGTAGAATCTTTCATTATTTTCCAGAGGCGTTGGTATATTATAAAAGATTCATCGCCACCATCATCATTATCATCATCATTATTGCTGTCAAGATAGTCAAATCATTCTCATGATCATTCGTTACAGTCATAGCTCACATTGCCTTCAGCATTGTTATTAACCACCGACATAAAAACATACATATCAATGAACGAAAGTAGCTGGAACCGACTTAAGAAATAACACATTTCAATTCGATCCTTGATGTTGAGTCTGATGAAAACCATTTAGGCCCGGAAAATGACTTCGGGAAAATGTCTCTATACTCCATATTAGGTCTGAAACGCTACATCTGTCACATTACTATACCTTTTGGCACTAGGACCATTTTTAGCAATACTTTTCTCCCCGTTAGGTAACATAAACACCGTCTTCAATACACCTAGTAGTTTTATGACGAGTAAAAAAGCTTTTTCGTCAACTGTCCAAAAACAAAAATGTGATAATATGCTTTGTAATCTCTGCTAATTATGTCATATGATAATTACTATATTACAATAGTGCCTTCTACTGCAATGGTGGTAATGCTGAGCTACTGTACTTTGTAGATGTAGGATAGTTCGAAATAGCTTTTCTGCTCTGATATCCGGTCGCTTCTCTCTATACGCACAGGGGAAGACGGCAGGTGTTGCTATTCCCAGGAAAACCCCCTGGCAAATCGCAGAACTACAGTCGCTCCGCTTCGCTACATCAACCAACCCATCCCGTTTGATTGACTCTCTCACTCACTCACTCTGCCTATCTCTACCTCTTCGCATTGTCTCTTCCGCCCTAACCATTTCCTCTCTCAGTTGGTTCCACTCTCTCATTTGCTGCCTTCGTTACTTCACTTTGTGAGTCTAAATAATCACGAATCTTCCTTATTTGTACTTTCTTATCGGGATTTTCTTATAATACTCTATTTGATCATTTTTCTTTAACTGTATTACATTGTTCTAATAGACATTTATTGACCTCGCTGTTTTAAGTATTGAACAATGAAAATTTAATAAAAAGGTTATTTTCGATATGAACTGTGGTCTTAATACTCGTCAGAGTACTACATGTACAGAAGTATGAGAAACTTGTTTAAATAAATAAAAACTATATTTTTTGATTTGAAAAATATCGACTTTATGTTTATCTGATTTACTTCGCGTTATGTACATTACATTGTATCCATACATAAGAGCATAAATCCATCCTTTAAAAGTCAGTTTTATATTTACCCAATGCAGTAGAAAAAGATGACGAAAGGATGAAGCGAAGTGTTTGCGTTTGGAAGCTAAAAGGGAAAGGTTTTTGTACCCTCGATTCTTCGTTCGCATCGTTTTCCGAATTACAACGCGTTAGTGCGATGGATTCACACATATACGGGAAACAATGTATTTCCATGTATTTAATCTGCAAATACGCAGAGTTGGTACCCCGGTACCTGCAGAGTTTGCCCTTTGTAAATACACGAGTTTACATACCTCAAATTGGTAGATTAATTTAAAAATATGCGACTATTAGGCGAACTAATTTTTAAGCAAGAATTTCCTTTTATTTTCTATAATATTCACAAAATTAACCGTCAATTTTACATTGGTAATTTGAAATTTATAAAAACAAACATTAAATTTAATTACAGTAAATTCTTTAGCGACCCTAGTTTGATGTAAAATGGCATTTGTGTTTTTTGAAAATGAGTACATTTTGTCGAAATAAATAAAAATAAAGAAAGAAAATGGAAATGATACACATAAATTCAACCAAAATATTGATATAAATCAATGGTAAAACAGATATTAAAATATATGAGGAATATAAAAAATTTTAATAGTTATTGAACATACAAACATTACAAACAGGAAACAAAAACATATAAATCAAGTCAATTTTTTATGAATGTCTGGTAAAAATTTAATCAGGATCAGATGAAAATTATGGAAGTTATCCAATTTGAAAACTATGAAGTTATTTTATAAAGTATTGTAAAATAAATTTTTCAGTAATTCTATTGAAGCACTCAGGAAAGTAGATTTACTCGAGAAAAGTTCATTCTCATTGATTTCGTGTGTTTTTTTAATGTACAAATGATTAAGCCGTGAACCGACAAGTATATGTGCATTTCGTACTTGCAAAATTTCGTTCGCGAGGGATACAACATAAAACCCGGTTTATCCGAAGCACGTGTTTCGACAGATGGATGGTTGAATCCAAATCTCACCCTGGAGGCAAGTCCGCGGTTTAAGGGCTACGATCCTCTTTCCTCAAAATAAAGAAAAAAATTATGAATAACATTAGAAGAAAGTTGGGGAACGAAAAAAAAAAAAAAAAAAAAAAAAAAAAAAAAAATACATAAAAACGTAAAACTACCAGAAATATATACACCATATAGAAAAAAGGTTTCAAACTATCAAGCGTACTTAAAGCAAGACTTGCAAAAACGCCTAAAAACACGAATAGTAAGATTTTCTAATGTTTTTGCATGTAATGGTAAAGCTAATATTTGGACTTGTCAAATTTATCGACGGGATTAATCTTTAAAAAGTACGAATAAAAATATATTTCTTTGATACAGAAGAGTGAGACATTGTAACGCAGGAAGGGAAGCTGAAGAATTCCAATTTATTCCAAAGTATCGTCTCTTTCTTAAATGAATGTACAAGTAAAAGTGTTGCATTGTTTTATCACTATTAGTTTGAAGTTCAAGTGACATCACTGTAATCAATAATACCAACCTGGAAAGGTTCTGTTACAGATGAATGAGGGAAATGGTAGCAGGAAGAACGACAAATTAGCGATTTCATAAATAACTGATAGTAATCTAAATAAGTATATTTAGGCATAAAAAACCTCCCTACATTAATATTAAAATATTAATATTATTAATAATATATTATAATAAGTAGAGTGTAGCAAATATTATTTAAAAATGTGATAATGATAGGTATAAAAAATTAATAAATTTAAAATTATTTACACGCACGACCACAAAATAATAACAGATTCTGGAACCTGTATAGCTCCACTACTTCAGTTTTTCGGAACTTGAACCTACGTGAAAATGATATATACATATATATCATAATTTTGAAACAACTTTTAAAAAAGAAACATCTTTTCCACTTCGAAAATTGTGCCTTTATCTTTGAATTGTTTATATTTTACCGAAATATAATCAATCATAATGGATGACAGGTCTTTCAAATATCACAATTAAATTTTTTCAAACAAAAAATATGAGAAACTCAGTATATACTTCCAGTATAATAACGACGAAGTGTACAGTTTAAGGATTAAAGTTTCCAATAACGTTTGCGTTTTGCGAATAGAAATAAACAAAGGAGAAAAATTATTGATTAAGTGAACAAATTTTTCATCTCACAGCATATATCGTAAATAGATTAAAATTAAACATTCAGTATATATATATATATATAATCTAAATTGACACGATATATTTTACAAGTAATCTTATAATGTTCTCGTCAGCAGTGTGTTTCTCGTCGGATAACTATTGCGTTCAGTTCTCGAGAATTCGCAGAACTAGTTCCGGAAGTACAATCAATAATTACACATACATTATACGAATATCCATGATTTACGGAGTAATAGATGTTTGTACAAGCTTTCGCTGCATAGTCATTAGAGTTGTCGATTACAAGTTGAATTATGCAGTTACTCTAAATAAACCATATTAATCGAAGTACTGTAAGATATTTTCTTGAATTTAAACTATATTCGAACCTGTCATTGTAGCTTTTTTCAAGCATTTCTATTTATATTTATTAATTCTAAATAGAAAATGAAAACGATTTCGGTTCAGTTTTTTCGGCCCCATATACATAGATTAATATAGAACCATGATAAATTGACATAAACTGGATTCGTCTACTATACTTCAATACGTTTATTTAACATAAATTATCTCTGACGAATTTATAATCTGTGTGTAATTTTATGTGAATCTTTTTTATCCACTAATATTATAGTTGCAACATGATATCATTATTACTACATCACGAATTCTTTACAGTCCAAAAAAGTTCCCACATAATATGAGTTATATTAAACTTGACATATATAAATATAATACTTGTTTCAAATTTGAGCGTGTCAATTCTGATGTTTATACTTTTATATGAAATAATTCATTTTTATTTCAGAATATAACTCAAGTTTTGGTGTTTCGATTAGAATTACAACCTGATGGAGAACGAATTACCCTCGAATCTACTCTCCAGGACTAAATAATAGCTGAGTACATATACATTGGACTGAATTACCACCGAGGAGTTACTCGAATATGACAATATTACACTTTGAACGGATATTTGTAAATCATCAAAGTAAACTAAAAATATATATGTAAAAAGTATGTAAGCAGTGAAGCGCAAACGTAATCCTGCACTGACAATGCGTTTCGTCACTGAATTTACTAATGATATATTTGATGAATCACTTCTTTTACGAGAGGCAATTATAGTTGTGAGAAAAGTGTGCCAACATTGTCCCAAAATATAATCGAACTGCTTATAAAGGCTGCAGTTACAACAAACTTGAATTTTCATCACTGACTTGGGGTGAAGAATGTACTTTATCCGTATAGTTGATTTCAACATTTAACTCGCGTCCCGTATATGCATGTATGAAAATTCTTGAACTTTAGTCCGTAATCCGTAGTCCGTAAAGATGGACAAATAATTTAATAGTATATGTAATTTATTATAATTGCCATCAAATTTTAATAAAATAAATTTTAATATCATAAATATAGCCCAATGCGTTTTTCAATGAGTTATTTTCCGCGACATTATTTTGGTTGTTTTTGAATTGAATATAATTTCGAAGCATTTCACGCAAAGAGCACTGATTGAATCCCTTAAAAGTTATTTATATAATTCGAGTGCAAATTTCATGCCGAAAAGTCAGTTAATTTATATTTAATAATGCCTCGCTTTCGAGTCCATCCAATTTACAAATTCGATTGACGAGACATGATTATTTTGTGTAAAATAGAAATGATTTATAATAAACATTCAAGTAAAATTGATAAAAATCCTTAGAAATTTATATAAAACTGAACAAAATAATGTGTAGAATGTTGAGAAAATGTATATATTCTGATAACATCAGGAAGACACAAATTAAAATGTTTAAAAAACGTAAAAAAATCTATGAATAATTCCATTTAATTAAGCAGTGATATTGAATACCACGGATAAAAGAAAATTTAAAAGATTTTTTGTTTATAAAAAAAAAAATGAAGAAATTTCACATTTCTTCTAAATTTTACAATTTTCTTGAAATATATATACATACGTAAACGATAGGTTAATGGATATAAAAAAAGACTTACCTTTTTCCGTATAAAACAACTAAATGATTAAGATCACTAATACTGGAAATATAACCAAACTTGTATTAGAATTTATTGAGGGGTTAAATGATTCAAAGAGAATATTTAATGGTATGATCGATATCATAATATTTATTCTGAAGATTTGTCTCTTCTACCGATTTAGTAACGTCGAGAATATTACAACAATAACCATCGTTACTCGAGGAACGTTACGACTCGAATTTCGCTCACATTCGTCTATTTTTCGCTCTATATATTAATCTCATATTCATATGTATATCGCATAATATCTTTTTATACCGTATGTAGCATTTTATTTCGCGTTTTCAATATACACACGCAGAGATCTTCATTTTTACTGCGGGACCGAAAATTGTTGAATATCATTAATATATACCAGCTGCAGGCGAGGATTTCTCGAGATCAAAATATGAAATTATTAAAAAGACATATCTTCATACTCATTAGAGTAAGAAATGACTCACTCTTACGATCAGTGAATTTTAGTGACATATTCCGCTTTCGAATTTCACTCTTGATGAAAAGAACATATGTAGCTTCCTACAATTAATTTTAAGTTATATGTTAAAAAATCGAGGAGTACAATAAATATAAAAATTATTCGCCATTAAATATTATGGGGTTATATCAAAATAAATTCAAAAAACCATCGCCTTTATATTGGCATAAAGAAGAGAACAATGTTTACTCTTTCATTGAAAGTGAAATTCTTACATTCGAAGGAGCACAATTTCATTTTTTAAAAGATATAAAATTTTACTTTTCCCTGGTAGAAATGGAAATTGCCAAGCTACTTCCATGCTAGCAGGGTAATATTCAGGCGGGTGACACTGTGAAGTCTGATTTTTGATTTTCGGTCTGCGGGCGGAGGGGCGTGGCAAAATCCAATTTTCATATTGCAAAACGAAGTTATAGTTAACCGCTATAGTTAACTATAAAAATGTATAAGAAATTGTTCGCTCCAACGAGTCACACTCAGAAAACAAATGCATATTGAAAACTGCATATATTTTTAGCTTCCCTTCTGTACCGAGAATAGTATTTAATTCTTTATTGTATAATTTGCAAATCAAATGAATTTCATTCGTTAAAGATTCAACGTTTATAAGAATGGCCAGTTCGCTCTTAATGGGATGATAATATAATTTTTCAAAATTTCGTTTACTGACAAATGACAAAAGACATTTCAATCTTAGTTAATCTATGTTTATTTTTTACTTTAAATGACTGCTTCGTTTCAATGTAATTACAATATTGCAATGGTAACTTAAAATATTCGTACATATAATTCTGTTATTTTACAAATATTACTACATTATTATACAGTTTTACTACGATTCTTAATTTTTCTTAAAACGAGAAATAATCTTTCATTTTACATTCATTTCTCGACCGGGTTTCAATTTTCAATAATTCACCGGGAAAAATGGATTAGATATACTTATATCTGGATCAGATATATAATTAATTATATCTGAATCATGTATGACTATATCTGGATCATATATGGTCCAGATATAACGATATATAATTATATATAGATTTTGACCTGATGTAAGTATATATGCATACATATGGTCATATATCGTTATATCTCAATTATATATGACCATGTATAACCATATATGATCCAGATATAACCATATATGATTCAGATATAATTATACCTGAATCCAGTTTTTCCCGGGTCTAAACAATTTAGTCTTGATGGTTAACGTCGTTAACGAGTATTATAAAATGCTTAGAAAATAATAAACTGATCAAATAATAATAAAATAATAAAAATGTAAGTAAGTTATTTAATGATTGCAATATAAATTAGACGTTTCGGCTAGTCTTTTAGCCCGTTTCGGCATTCATTGAATACCTCAAGTGTAATCTTCCAAGATTGCATGCGTTGCGACAATTAGTGATTAGAGTCTCTAAATTTCTCGGAATTAAAATTATGTCATTCTTTTGTTAATTTGACTTTTAGTTTTTTTTTTTTTTTTTTGATAAAGTGATGGCTTCTGTAAAGTTTTAATTAATGATTTAATTCAGTAATTTTTATTCATGCGCGAGTTATTAATGCGCGTTCGATAAATGAGAAGCGAACATTGAAGAAAGTATAAATATATAAATTTAAATGTTATGGAAATGAAAATTTTACACCTAATGACTGAAAGATAGTCATTTTTACAATGAATCAAACATTAGCATTTTTAAAGCAAATGATAAGAATTGACTTTCTCGTACATTCAAAGAAATGTAATTTTCTACTTCGAAAATGGCTATATTCAAAAATTATTTCTATATTTTAAATAATTACTTTCTCACTCACTAAAAAAAGTGGTTGGGTATTGATTATAAAAATGTATAGAACACTAGGAATGACGATCGAAAACTAGGAATTTTTCAGTTCAAACGAACATTTCATGTTTATTGATTGCTAGGAACATTTTTATAGCACATGTTTCATATCCTGATAAAAATGTCGTCGTTCGTTAAGCGGTCGTAATGTATAAATACAAATATACACGAAACATATTCAGGTATTATTTTTAGGATGTCCGATAATATTATTTAAGATTCTGATCCTACTTTTGAAACATTCCACGAAACATTCGATATTTTAAAGCGACCAATATTGCATGCCTTATTTTTACTCGACATTCGTTTGGTAAGAGCGCATATTGCTGTCAAGTGAAATTTCAACGTTGAATACATTCATGGTTTGGCATTAGTTGAAGCATTTCGCACACATAAATATTTAGAACGCTTTATATTTATCAGGACAGAACTGCAAACGATAAAAATAAATTGCATTTTCAAGAACCATTATTGATAACTACTACTCAAATATATATATACAACGTTTATGTACACATTTCGGTCCGGCGAGTTAAATGTATTACGCGATAAAGCCATAATATCGTAATCAACGTATCATCTATACCGAATTCGTTTATCTATTCACACTATATTTAAATTAGAATCTTTTGAGCCCATTCCCTACAAGGCCTTGTCGGACCAGGGCCTTGGTAGAAATTGCCCTTGATTGCCTTTGATTTTCCATGCAAGGACTCAGTTGGCCTTTAGATTTAGCATTTCCCTACAAGGCCTTGTATGGAAAATGAAAGGCAATCAAGGGCAATTTCTACCAGGGGCGTCTACATATTAATATAAATATGTTAATTGTCTATTACGATGATATTTCTTACTATATAAAGTGACTACTTCGGTGACAGGAAAATTACCGCGTTGCGGAACATAAATCCATGAAAAATATTGTATAGGTGGGTTGAAACACTATTACGGGATTCCTCGAGGTTCTGTCACATTTTAAGGGACTGTCATCAAACTATACAATTTACATATTTATATATTTATATATATTATTGATATTATTGTTTATTATTCTTTTGGGATCATTGTCCCAAACAATAAGTACAGTGACTGTTACGCTTTCAATTTTGAATTTTATCTATATATATATTTATATATCTATGTCTGCACGCTTCCGATGGGATCATTTTACATTGTACGACACGAGAATTTTCGTCAACTCGGAATCTTCAAAGTCTTCGCTTCAATAAATGCACATGGTTGGCGTGTGAATGAGATGCAGCCCTCCTTATTTCTTTATTACAGCCGTATATTACAATTCGAAACCATATATAACTACCTCGCGTTTATTCTCACGATATCACAAAATCTACAGATGCTTCCCCTTTTCGTTCTCGAATCGACGATAGCAGATATTTTTTCTATTTACAATCTTTTCGACAACGAGCAGCGATCTTTCGAAGGAAAAAAAAGAACGCTCTTCTTTGTCACCTCGTTTTGCAGTGTCAATCATTTGTACGAATGATGCGCCAGAAATTTTTTTTTCCGAGCGCGAGATGTTAAATTTGACACTGTTTGTCGCTTCACTGTTAAAAATTTCTTTAACTTTCCGTAAATGTAACCGAAGCTTTATACTTTCGACACTGTAAAAGAAAAATTTTTTGATTTAATAATTTTGGTAAAACTTTAAGAAATCCTTTAAGAGGTATACTGTCTTTATACGGTTACTGTTTCAGAATTTGATGAAACATAAACAGAAATTTCGGATACGGTAATACACGATCGCTAATCGCTCGCAAACATGGTAGAAATCGACTGTACAGAAAGTGTACATCTGTGCTCGTGCACATCACGGAGAGAAAAATATGGTACCGGATAACACAATGATGGTACCGGTTACCATCTT
>JAPYZR010000454.1:0-32182 GCA_030522945.1 Trichopria nigra | reverse complement strand
TAGAGTATTACTCTATTATTATCAGAGTAGCATAATGATGGTATCATGTAACATATTTTTTTTACCATCAATTTCTTACAATCTATTTCTCTCCGTGCAGTTAAAACAACGTTTAACATTAGACGAGCTGTATTTTGGACACGCCGTACATTCTGATTTTCACCAAGGAGGCGCACAATGTATAGCCATTCAGATTTCTATTATCGTTTCGTGTTTTAGGACAATGTTACGTAATTATTCTCGGAGCCTGTTAGATTTCTGTTAGAATTTTGTAATTTTATGAAAATGTTACGTAATTGTTCATTCTGTGACAGAATTTTGTGAAATTCTGTTACTTTAGTAACATAAATGTATTAGAATATTCCAAACATTTTTAACAGTGTTCGTGACGAGTTTAACGCAATTAAAATTAGGAACATTGACGAGAACGAAAATAACCTATAACAAAAATAAAACGAGGAATTTTCGAAAAACATGTCGAATTGATTCAGTTCCAGTCTTTCGAAAATTCCTCGGCCGACGGTATCCACTCCTGTTTTACATAGACCAAATTCGGGTCATAAGGATTAGCGGATTGTTCAAGATCTCGGTTGTAAGATCTTGAATTTCGGTATTCTCAGTATTTGTGCAGCGTTATCGGTAAATTTCCATTAGAATTTACAGCATTGCAGTCTTGGTAATATCGGTGATAAAGCGGCGGCGAGGGCGCAGCTCCCGTAGATAGCGGAGTGGGTGGGCTAGATCTGCAAATACCAAATAACGTTAATTAAAATTGTTCGATATAATTATATCTGAATCATGTATGCTTATATCTGGATCGTATATGATTACATCTGGATCATATATAATGTAGTAATAGAAATAAAATAAAACATAGATTATATAGTAACATAAAATATAGAGGAGATAAGTACTTAAAAGAAAGATATTCAAGAAAATAACATACAAGTCTATTAACTAACTCTTTAAAGATAAAAAATAAGATTTTACGCCTGATGTAAACCGCCTGACAGGTGTAACAATGCTTCGTAAGCTTAATGGCAACGCATTACATATTCATTAAATATTCTAGCTACCGCTAGAGAGAATGCACCCTTGAGTAGAAGTGATATACCATCAATGGTAAATAACGAATTAAATACCTTTAACAAATTTCAAATACCTTTAACATATTCATCGTCACCATCGTCACTTACGTATATCTTATATCTATAAATACGCAGATTTCGCACAATTTAACAAAGACAATATAATACGAGTTAATAGAAGTACATGCAGAGTAGGTTCGATAATGATGTCCAATAAGCCAATAAAACTCTTCAAAATATATCAAGCAGAGCGGAAGCAAAGTATACTATTAATCAGAATTCATCATGGGGCCGGTTGCACATATCGGCGTAAACTCAATTGATTATAAACTCCTTTTTTAACGCTAAGATTATCTAGCTCCGCTAATTCAAAAGAATTGGGACCAAACGATTTAGTAATAATGTACGGTCCTTCATAAAGGTGAAAAAATTTATGTCACCCCTTCAATTGCATTCGATAATCTTGGAACTCTCAGCAGAACCCTATCATTAATATTTAATTCAATTTTCTTTCTCACCTTTTGTTGACGCTTTCGGGCCTCAAACCGATTTTGCAAATTCTCACGAGCGAGAAAGATTTTGACATCATTAGCAATCGGCTCTCCCTGTGGAAAGTCAATCAAACGCAGAATTTGATCACGCGGGCACTGTCCATAATGCATAGTTCGACTGGCGCGAATCCAGTACTCGAGTGCGTTGTAATATTTAATAGTTCCTCGATTTTCGAGACAAAACTCGCCCAAGCCTTATGCTTATATGAGGCACAAAAGTGCGGAACATACGTCCCAATTCGCGCCTAACCCGTTCCGTGGGATTGGATTGAGGATGACGTATGGAACAATAGTAAACGCGAATACCTAACTTTTCCAACGAAATCTTCCATCTAGGGCTAGTAAATTGAGTTCCGTTATCTGCTAAGATCCTTTCAGGTTTTCCAATTTCGGGTATATACTGGTCACAAATCTTATTAAGCGCAATAGTTATCGTTGCCTTTTTAATGGGATACAGTTTTACCAGCTTTGTGAAGGCATCTATTAACACGAATATATATTGGACGCCTCCAACCGATCGCGGGAGCGGACCGTAAAAATCACAAGTAACCAACTCATTCGGACGCGAAGCCTTCACCATCCGATACTCTCCCTCCATCGAGTACGACAAATATTTAACTCGCTGGCAAATATCGCATGAAATCACCCATTTTTTAACATCAACCGACATTGAGTTCAAGCGACTCAAAAAAGTTATCATGTTCTCTAATTGAGTTTACATCTCCACAACCATCTCTAATTTCCCTGACCAAAATATCATCACCAAAAAACGATAAAAAACTTCCGTCCTTATTAGTATATTTTCTCGTTTCCCATCTTTGCTGAAATTTATATACTCGATCGGTACTCTGTAAAATTCCTTTACGAATTCGGTTTTAAAAATTTCAAAACTCGTAATCGATCGTTTTTTAAACGCGCAAACCAATCCCGAATACGACCGTCAAGACAACATTCCATCGCGAGCATCCGATTACCTTCATTTATATTTTTTAATTGAAAATATAATTCAAGTTCTGCCAAAAATTCCAAGGGATTCTTGTCCTCGTTAAAATGAGGTGTCTTTGCATCGAAATTAACATTTTGAATCTGACGAAACAAACCTTTCAAATTTACAGATTCATTCAGATTGTGCGATCTTTACACATTTATAATCGATTGATTTTCAAGTTGATTTCTCAACGCTTGCATTTCATCTTCCATTTTTTTACGCTCATTTTCAAAATCTAACCGAGCCCTTCTTAGGCGTTGCCACTCCGCTTGTATTTCTACATTCTCAACTCACGGCGACAATGCTCGATTATTATCCGGAGAACGTTGCACAGACATATTGTCGTTTGATAATAAATAATCGTTCGCAATAATATAAGATTCACCCGAATTAAGTGTCTCAAAATCGTTATAAAAGTTTGTTTTAGTTTGTTCAACTTTCTTTGCAATTTTACGTGTCCTTAATGGTAATTTATTTACAAAATATTCGTTTCGTTCGTCTTGTAATAAGTTTTGAGCTTTTGACCATGTAAATCGATGACAAGTCATAAATTCTAATCAACGTATCAAATATATAAACAAAGAATTTGAACACACATTCTCATGTTAATCGCACTAAAGTGTTTATAATCAATTTGTTTACTCTACGACGTTGCTTCGCATTTCCAAGTCACGCAATCGTTTGAAATAAATTTGTAAACAAAGGATCTTTCAAATCAACACAACAAATTAGAATCAATTTATAACTGAATAAAAATTTTCAAAAATCTAATAAATTTACAAAAATTTCGTTGAACTGCAAAACATCTT
Source organism: Trichopria nigra (assembly GCA_030522945.1). Lineage (NCBI taxonomy): Eukaryota > Metazoa > Arthropoda > Insecta > Hymenoptera > Diapriidae > Trichopria > Trichopria nigra. Next base: position 28,746 of record JAPYZR010000454.1, on the reverse strand, counting down.
TATTTTATTTTATTTTATTTTTATATATGTATATAATATAATTCAATTCAATATACGTATAAAAAACAATCAAAAAGTGTTTATTTGTATATCAAATCTGTTCTTTGCATATGTAATAAGTAGGAGAAATACAAATCCTTACAACATATATACTTATATCAGGTCAAAATCCATATATAATTATATATATCGTTATATCTGGAACATATATGATCCATATATAATCATACATGATTCAGATATAATTATATTGAATACATTTTTTCCCGAGTTGTTCTAAAATCTCTAGACAAAAATGAAGTATATATGCTTTAGTATATCTAAAAGTTGAGTTTACGTAATGAATATTGGTTATTTTGTTCGGACAAAATCATTAATTCGTATAGAACTTATGATTATGAAATCTTTTTTAAAACCTCGAATTTCATTAAACATTATTAAGCAACAACGAAAACTCGATAAACGACGGATGAAATTGACATTTCGGGTTCCGACGGATGAGAAAATTGATTTTAATATAACGATTGTATTAACGAGTCAGTAAATGAAACGTCGACTAAAACGACCGGTGGTATATATATATATATTCATTCATTGTTTATCGCATCAACAGGTGTCATAAAACTTTTATTAATTATTGAGGGAATAATGATGATTGAATTTGATATAATTCGTTATTTACCATTGATGGTATATCACTTCTACTAATGACTAAACAAAGATTTGAATTGTGACATTGTTTCCAGTAGTATTCTAAAAAATGCATAATAATAATACTAAATTGTAGAATGTATAATAATATAATAATACATACAATCAAAATATAGAGTAATTTTTAGAAATGTTAGATTAAAATTTTTTAGAGTCAAATTTTGTAGTAAAATTTTTATATTGAATAGAATATAATAAAAAACACGATTTTTTTAGATCTGATTCTAATCTAAACAAACAAAAATTAGCATTTGGCAAAAATATTTTTATGAAAAACGAAACAAATTTTTACAGCATATGTATGTGATGGAATGTAAATTATTATGTCTGCTTTCAACATCCCCCATCTAGATCGCAAGTAACACCATAGGGAAATAAATATAACGAAACCATATATGCTCCAGAATTACGTATATCTGTAACGTTCGTGGTTTTGCTTCGTCCAATTTAAAGAACCTATAAAGTTTTTTGTCAATTGAATAGGAATTGTTTATCATTAGACAAGATTCTTTATTTGACATTTACTTTATAGGTTAATTGTATACAAAAGTCACATAATTTGCTGAAAAGATTTAGCTCAGATTCGATTCAAAAAGACAAGACGTATAATGTATTCAGTGTGATCCGCGAATTGATTTACGATTACAATTTTCATATATAATTGAAATTTCTTTTAATACCATTAGAAAAACTACAAACTTTATTTAATTTTACGTCTCTAACTTGGACTGATTTTTTCGTTTTATTTTAGTAATACTACAAAATCAGATACTATAAGACAAGTAATAAGATATTTATTTATTTATTTATTTTATTTATAAACGGGCAAGATGCCCTTTACTATAAGATATGCCTGTTAATTCATTTCTTACCTATATAATTGACAGCTGGGCGATTGCGTTTCTTGGTAAATGGCAGCCGCATCGGGACTGGATGCTTCCTGGTACCATTGCGAATGTCCATTATTGTTGAGGCTCCTCGCTACAGAATTGTATTCCGTATGATCCATTAAGTATCCAGAAGGACAATAGGGTGGATACATGCTCGTCGTTGGCGAAGGATTTCCCCTGGTCGCGCTCGCCGCCACGTGTCCGTAGCCAGAGGAAACCATCATCGCGGTAACTGCAGAGGTCGACGTCGTCGAGGTTGTGACCGCTGAGTGATCCCTTGTCCCTCCGACGGTCATCGCATCTCTCGTCGACGCCATGATCGAATGAGAATGGCCGTGTGAGTGCTGAATCCCGTGATTTGGATGAGGATGGTGGTGATGCTGATGATGATCCCTAGATTGATTGTTTACCAGTGCACCGTTTTCCCGAGTTGACACCAAGGCATCCGCTCTGAAACCGGCTGGATCCAACCCCAGCGTCATTTCCTGGATCGTGGGATCCTGGTGTACTTGATGTATGGATTGGTGGCCAGTACCTAAATTATTATTTATGACATTCTGGGTATTCCCGCCCGTCGTATTCTTGTTTTCCTGAACTGGGCTATGGGAATACTTGGCGCTCACAACACAATGCGATCCGGAGTTTGGATCGTTTATTGGTTCCCTCTTAGGTTTGCAAAGACCTTCATTAGTGTGCCCAGTCATTTTTTTCGCCGTCGTACTATTGTCCGTAGTGGCAGGGAGTATGTGCACTGGTTTTGTTGTATCCACTATTCTTTTCTCTTGCAGCATACCTTGACGTTTCAACGCTTCTTCCTTCTCTTTTATGGCGTCCTTCTTCTTGAAGCGCCTCCGCCGCCTTAAGTACGAACCATTATCGAACATGTTGTAGCTGTCAGGGTCCAAAGACCAATAGCTACCTTTACCAGGTTTCTTGTCATCACGAGGCACCTTCACGAAACACTCGTTGAGACTCAGGTTGTGCCTAATAGAGTTTTGCCAGCCTTGCTTGTTTTCCCTGTAATACGGAAATCGCTCCATGATGAACTGATAAATCCCGTTAAGCGTGATCTTCTTATCGGGAGCGTTTTGGATTGCCATTGCTATCAAAGCAATGTATGAATACGGCGGTTTGACCATATCCTTACCGGGATGGTGCATATGTTGTTGAGCGATCCCCGTGACAGGAAAAGCAGCAGGTGGGTAACCACTGTATCGGTATTGGTCATAATAACCAGACGCTCCACCGACACCAGGATAAGTACCCGTTCCCATAGCCACTGGAACGGTCGCGTGTCTATAATAGGCATTTTGATCTCCGAAACACGTATGCATCATCTTGAGAATTAAAATTAATTCTCCACAATTTATCACACTTCTGTCGATACTGCTTACGAGGACACTTGTCACTTTCTCCTAATCACGTTACAATAAGACAACTCTCAATACGGGAAGGCATCTCTGACGATACTTTTAGTTCAGTCAGTAAAAAAAAAAATACACAATCACCAAAACACACGGAACTGGAACACAGTCAAGCTGTTTACAAGACGCCGCAAGACCTCGCGTTAACCGTTGCGGGTAAAGCCGCAATAGGCAACATAAGGTATATTGTCATAGACAACAGTTGCGCGTTTACTCAACCCAGCGGAAAAACATACTGCTGGAAGATCGGTGTAGTCTCTCGTCGAGAGCGAAGTGTCTTCTACAGACGCCCGATCGGAGCTCTCGAAAAATCCGGGGAAAAAAGAGTCTGGACGGAAACACGGCAGAAGAGGGGTATAACTCGAGACTTCATTGGTTAGGAATGAATGTGGCTAGGCCATCCTTTCCGAGTCCGCCAATGGGCGTGCGTAGACACGGCTGGATTATTGTTCTCGGGTGACGGCTCAGTGTCGACTTCACCAACGGACGAAGAGTGAGCGCATAAGCTCCGCCTTCCATTATCGATGCTTTCTAAGAGTGACGAAAGAGGGGCGTTGAAAGAGAGACAAACGTGAAAATGTGCGACAGACCATAACAAATGTCAGCAGAGGAATTTGACTGAGGTATTTTTCGTGATTGATACGTAAAACGTCTCGTCGTCTTTCGATGGAATCTCTGAAATTTCATGGTTATGTGTGCCAAGGGGAGATTCTGACTGGGAACAGATTTTCTGCAAGATTTGCACGGATAGAGTCGATGATTAATTAAAATTTTATCGATTAATGCCGATTTATGTCGAAATATATATCCCTATACAGAATCCGTGTTTGCAAAATGTCACAGATTTTATAACACTTTAATTCGCCTAAAAATTGTTGAATTGTAATAGAAGATATTTCTCGCATATTTGTCAATGACGAAGTGCGTATCCATATTTTATAAGAATATGCCACTTTAGAATAATGAAGTTGCTGCAATTGGTTCAGATCGAATACAATTCACATCTCCCTTATTTGTATTTATAGAATAATTTTTTTCGTGTGCAGTGGGATTATAAATAAATCTTCGTGCTGATTTTATTCAATTTTATCGACTACATTGTTAAAAAACTAATACATAAGTTTTATCAATATTCGTTTTTGTCCCACCATCCAAAGTGAAAGAATGAAAAATTCCAATATTTAATCGCCGTGATTGACAATAAACTTCTAATGGAAATGTAATTTATTAGCACTTCTAAAAAATATAACTTGTAACATTGGTTATTCCTTACTTTTTGTAATGTTTTTTAATGGGTTATAAAATTTTCACGATTTCGTATGAATGTTTTTACAGGCTTGAATTATTTTTAAGGATCTTGTATAAATGCGAATGATTTTCTCAGCATAAAATGTTCTGCATCAATTTAGCCAAACAGAACCTTTTTCAATTTTGGGAAGAATTTCATCTCTGTATTTTGCATGATTAAATAAAACTCGTAAATAAAATAAATATATAAAATAAATAAATATATAGATCAAAAATTGACGAAAAATTATAACATAAAAAGACAAACACATTTAATTATTATTAGGATAAGTTTTCTATTTCTGTTGTTTCTCTAAGTTTTCTTTTTCTTTTGTTTTCTTATTAAGGCAAAACAAAAAATTTCAGGATTAATTTCTTTAAACATATATCGTCATTCCGACGAATCTGGGTAGCGATAACATCAATACCTAACCAAAAAGTCAGACAGGGATCTACGTTGCCGACGGAGTCGTTTCATATATTCTTGAAGGGTCCAAGTTCTCGTTCCCTACAATCGGTAATTTTAATAATGTGCAAATAATTTTAATTACGACTCCCAAAGACGTCCGAAATATTTAATACAATCGCAGCCTTAGCAAGCTTTCGACTAGTAAAAGGGACTATATTCCGGTTAAAATCGGTTTATAAACCGCTTCGTTGGTTTTTGACTCTGTTTCAACTGTAAATTTTGAACTTTCATCTAATAACCGACGGTTTTCCATTTGTTTAATGCATATAAGGCATAATTCGTCTAATTGCAGATCGAAGTAAAATAAATACATAAACAAGTAAATAAATATTTTTTTACGATCCAGTAACAAGCCATTTAAATGCAATCGGATAATAAACAAAATTAATACAAAATTATATTTGAAAATACAAAATTGATAGTTGAAACATTATTGAAGCATTATTTGCAGTAAATTGTGATTTAAAAACATTTTGAATAATTTATATTATATATTTTTTATCAGTTACACAATCATACCCTACGGGGCGAATATATATCATTCCTTTTCGTTGCAACATTTTACCATGATAATAGTAAATAACTCGGATGGCCACAAGCACTGAAATTAAATTATTTTTCAGTTATTAAAATTACCGAATGTAGGTAACGAAATGAATTTACCTTTACTACCATTTTCGTGAACTGATCAAGAGTTTACATGTACAGTAGTCCCCCCTTTCACTATCGACAGATGATTTTAGGTCTACAAAATTTTTTTGTTTTTTCCCTCTCCATTTGTTGTTTTGAAACAAGGAAGAGGGTCAAAAAAGGGAACAAAAATAAAAAAATATCGCTGAAATTGTTTCAAAATTAAACGAGAATTATCCGAAATAAATTATTTTCTCTTGCCAGCACCAAAAATAATTTATTTCGAATAATTCTCCTTTAATTTTTAACCAATTTCAGCGATATTTTTTTAAGGATTGTATATATTATGTAGAATCACCCTTCCAAAGCCCAAATTTTGAAAAAACTTTTCAATCCCATTTTATTCATACTTTTATGGTTGAAAAGCCCGGTCGGTAACTGTTATCTAGCTTGCTCGAACTGTATAACTTAATGGGGGGCTACTGTATAACGACTCCATCGGTAACGTCGATTCAGATCCTGTATTTTTTTGACATGATACCTACGAGGTACGTCGGAATATCAATATGTTTAAAGAATAATATTTAAATATGTTTAATATAATATTTAAATTTAGACTGTCACGAGTGAAGAATTTCAATATTACAATGGATACTATTTTTTACATTTAATAGTTAATTGTATAGCTGTATAATGAAACATTCACTAAAATTTCTCTGCGAACGTGTCTTTATATCATTCCGCTCGTAGAAAAATCACTAAACGCAAATGAGGTACTTTGAATTTAAATGAATCGCACAAAGAGTCGTTTTTCGAAAGTGATATTTTGCAACGCGGACACGGGACTTTTGTGAAAAAAGCTAATAGTATTATATCTATAGGTAGAGAAAGGTCGCAAGAAGAAGATTCAGCCTCGCTCTTGCTCTTGATGGTAGGAGAGGAAGGAGAGGATTCAATTTGGCGTCTGTTTTTCTAAGGGTCCAACTCCCGTCTTGCGAAAACACTCGAGGACACCTCCATCTTGCTTAAAGTTCCTCGCCTCCAACGAAACCTCATTCAAGTGACTAGAACTTGGAATGCCTTTATCGAGATATTGACGTCTGTTTGGATAGATCGTCGTCGAAAAAGTAATCCTCTAATCATTCCTTCGCGCCCGTCGGAAAGTCGATAGAAAAAACTATATACATCAGATCGGTTCCGTTTTCAGTTATCATTTCCGTAGATTTTGCTTATTTATTTCGAATAATTACATTTTGAATGAATTCGAATTGACAAATTGCTCTACAGTTGTGTTAGGAAATTTAAGACCACACTGTTCAATCTGCAACAGAATGATCAAGAGTGGGAAAAGATGAAAATCGTCGAATGTTTTCGCGATCCTAACCCTGATCTAAATATGTATTCAAAATAATCTTCCGCATCAGAAGATCTGAGAACATCTGAATGCGACCTGAGGAGCAGTTTATACATAATTGGAATAAAAAAGCTATTTTAATTTACCGCTAATTTGATCCAATGAAGTACAAATTCATTCCAATACATATTTCGTGTCTATTAAAAAGGTAGTATTTCACAACATAGTCCAATTTAAATATTTTCGATGGAATGGCGATAATGATTTCCTTATCAGATTTGACTATAGTCAAATGAAAACCAATATCCAAACAGATTTAAAATTAAACATAAAAAATCGTCGTAGTTTCAGGAAAGTTGGTTAAGGAAACATTACATTCCATATATATTGGAAAAAAGTGGAACTTTTTACAAAACGTATTTTTTAAGCCTGGAAAGTGGGTTCTAGAACAATAAAAGATGTAGAATAAACGTTTATATCTCGAATCTAATTTAGTGTGCAACTTTTTACTTGCATAAGGTAATATATGCTCACGAAGTTCCTTATTTTCATACTCCTAAAATTCAGCGGAGTAAGTCTCTGAATATTCATATGTTGATGGCACAGCCAAGTGTGAAATCGATAATTGGAGCATTTCAATTTGCCGTCAGACAAGAAATGCCCCGCGGATCCACGTCGCTGACGAAAAGCCCTTTTGAAGTTTCCTGGAAAGTTTAATTATCTTCCGCCTTCAGCACTTTAGCGCTTGCAATATTCAACGTATCAAAGAACAAAAGCAAAACTCGCCTAAACGAAAATGCTTAAAAGCTTCCTTATTAGCGTTCTTAAATGGGATATAGAAATACCAAATTTACAATCAATTGTGCAAAAGAACTATATTGCCTTCGTTTCTTACACTATGAAAATGTTTATTTGTATTTTAACGATACACTTGGTTCGAAGTTTTGCACTGCACAAAATGTCAAAAATATCTGCTCCTCGAATCAAATTGACAGTGGATTTTCATAAACACACTGGTAACAGTAAAGGTAAAAGTCATAAAAATTGTTTGAATTAATCATTTGCAATAACTGAAATGTACAGTGTATACCTTATATCTTATCAAAAATGGATGAATTATTCATAAACATCATGACTCATTACTATAATTGCGAATAATGATTTCTTTATATTACAGGTTTATTTTTGCTTGTTTCTTTTCTTTAGGTCGGATTAACGTCAGATCGCCGGGATTAGAGAAGATCCGTCAAAGAATGCAAACTAAGACGTCAAAATCTACCGATATATTTAAAAATTAAGTTCAACCTAAGTAATAATTAATATAAACAGATATTTGGTATTAACGATTGATTATAAAAATTCATTATCATACATAATAACGATAGTTAACTATGTAGTCAAATGCCAATAAAACAATTGAGTTAAAAAAGAATAAATTTGAAAATATCGACGTAATACGAGTAATAGAAATTTTTACTACTTTATAATAATGTTGCAATTTGGAAATTCTGAATTAAGAAAAAACACTAATTTTTTAGAATTAATATTTAATTGCCAAAACTGTCTTGAACGTTTAGTGCGGAACGTAATTATTTAGTGAGTCGCGGTTATTGAATCTGAGCTGAAAAAATGTTTTGCATATAAAATTTGGATTCATCTGTTTTTAAATTTGTCATGAAATTAATTTCAAAAGCATTGTATCTTCTTCGAAAATACTTTGTGTATACAATTACAATGTATAAAACAAGAATAAAAGATGATTATTTGTATTCCATGAAGAAAGTAAGTTTTTTTTAAAGATTAACATTAAAAAATATGATTTAAAATTTTAAAGAATTCTATGTATGCACTTCTTTGCTTTTTAGGAGTCGTAATATTCAGTAGGTTTTGCAGTCGAGTGAAAAAACATAAATTTTTTGATAGATTAAAGACTTTCTAAGCTGATCACGTGGTTAACGCCATTTCTAACATATAAAGTGTGAATAAAAAATTACTAAAGCGATTTTTCAGGAGGGTAATAATTCATTATATTTTGTCGTATCTGATGCTTGAAATTACAAGAATTCATCAATAATGTTGAAAGTGTGTTAAATATTTTCTATATAATTTCCATTGTTGGAGTAATTCAAATAAATAAAAAAATGAAACATTTTATTTTAATGTAATATCTCATAAGTACAATAACATTTCCAAAATAACAAATGCAATCAAAACATCCCAAATGCATTAAAAAACGAGCCGTTCTTCATGCGCCCAAATAATCGTCAATCTGGATGATTAATAACCGCGGTTTCATAAACGAACGTGACAGTAATGATAAAATGTCACGCAATACGGCGCGGAAAGAAGTATGATGTTTGGAAAATTCGGCCACCTTAGAAAATAAACTCATCGAAATGCCTTGACCTAGCCTATGCGAATGGCTAACAGAAAAACCACGTGTCGGTACTCACTTTTTTGGCCAACAACAATAAACTCCTCGTGTCGAGATAACCGTCGGAGCTATACTCGTTGTTTACACTTGCTTAACGCTGTGTTTCCTCTTCAAAGGGAAAAAATATATGCACGCATGCATTATTGTTGTTATTAATAATCTGAATTTATGTTAATTATAAAGTGTGAGAACTGAGAAAGATGGGTCGTACTTTACGTATCTTCGTTAGAAAAGTATGTTGGAATTCTAAAAGGAATTATACTTTATTTCCCCAAATTTTGATCCGTTACTTAATTTTTTAATACTAAATTGATAAACTTATGCGTTATGTTTAAAGTTTTCGCGATAACGTTTTTTTGGTCTTCCCCTTATAATTGTAGTATGATTGGGTATATCCCAAAAACTATAATCAGATCTAAGTTGAGCCAACTTACAACAATATGGATCCACGCGCATTTTTTATATATATTTTTTAATTTGATGAAAAATCATTTGGTCACTTTTCTTAAGTGACCAAATTCAATAATTCTATCTAACCTACGGTTTGGGTCGAAGTAATAATAATCAGTTCTTTTCCTGGCTAACTTGTAAATGGTCATTTTATTACAATATACGACCAAACACGAAGCAGCGTTTCCGGTTGTCATTCCTGTCAAACCTGAAGAGCAGCGTCCCGTGTTTTCATAAGCGAGAAATTTAATTCTTACCAACCATTCGACTTAAGGATCCCAACGTGAAATACTATACTATTATCACGAGCTGACCGACAGTTTTCCAGGCAGTTCTGTCGCGAAAATTAAAAAGTAAAAACCCAAACGTCAATAGCTTTTTTGAAACCCCCAAATGCCCCGCCCTGCTTTTCGAATTCTCTACAGCAGTGGACATTATTCTACGGCACGTTGTTATTATGACTTATGAATTATAATTTCTGACAGAATTCTAGGTATAGTGAGGAACAACTCTTTTATGCATTTACGGACTTAGGAGGCATTTAGAAGACACACTTTTATATTTAATGTTTACCCAAATTATGATCTTACAATATCACTTCAATTTGAGAATTACGGGGCATTTATGCGTATGATTTCTTAAACTTTTTACTGTTTAGCCAATGAAGTAAAAATAATATAACAACTCATTATTTGAAAAGTGATATTCGTCATCAGCAATTTCAAATCTTAATTAAGCCTATCAAATAGAACTTATTGATGTATTAAAATAAACTGCATTAATAATAAGACATATATCAGGAAAGATTTTCCTGTTAAAAAAAAAAAAAAAAAAAAAAAAAAAAATACAAGCAGGACTTTGAACGTTTGGAATAAAAGGTTGTATATTTGAAAGACGCCTTTTATTTATTTAAGTTAATGATTCGATCCCTTGAAAACTGTAGGTAAAGCTATCTGTCGCTGCTCTGCAGTGCGAGAGAGAACAAATAAAAAAAAATTAATTTAAAAATAAATCAAAGATTGTAAAGCAGATAAAGGATTCAAAAAAATCAAACAATAAATTGAAAAATTACTTACCTATTTCTTCTATCCCTCTTTAATTTTATTTTGATTGTCAATTTTTTCATTCACTGAATAACTTTTAAATAGTCGCGAAGTACTTGTCTCACAGAAGACATAAGTTTCAAGTACTAAAATATTGACGAAATTATCTGCCACTTTTCGCAGATAGTTTAAGAACCGTTTCAACTAATAACAAATAAATGGAAAAAAAATTATAAAGTGTCATTATCCCTTTTTTGCAACATTTGATTGTTTTTGAAAAGCAACAAGCAAAAACAAATAAAGACTTAAAACAATCTTTGGAAAGCAAAAGTATTATACCTCCACTTAGATACCGGTGGACTTATTATTGCTTAAATTTTAAAATAATTCCAAAAAGAAATTCGTTTTTATATTTATCAATGTCATCATTATATTAATAGTGTATATGTCGCAATCGATATACTGTTTACATAATCGATTTGTTTAGAATTATATGGAATAGACATAGCGAAATGTCCTAAGCCAAAAAATCGACGAAAACTTTATTTATGACATACATAAATAGAATAAATAAAGTTTTACGTCGATCCGATCCTGGTAGAAAATTTAACGTGGCCTTGCCATGGCCACGGCTCCAGAAGTCTGGCCCTCGCGAGGCCATGTCAATTTGATACCGAATTTTTGGCTTGAGACATTTCACGTAAAATGCCCCATATCTATTAAGATATATGTAATTTTTCATGTCAAAATCTATATTTTCTTCTTCGTACGACACCCCATCACATGATGGCAAGCTTTGATTAAAGCTTAACACACTATATATCTAAATAAACATTTATTTCCAACAAGTAAAATGTTATAGAAATAAAGGCCAAGCTACCATTTTATTATCAACTCTATGTACTTGTACATATTTATTAATGATACAATTGTGTATCAAGGTTTATTCTCGCTTTGGTATATTTTTGTCAATGATGTCGCAACTTTCCAGTTACGAATAAGGAAAATTTACGATTTCCATCGAGAATTCAATCCTTAAGTTTATCTTCATTTTTCAAGTTCTGTTACAATAATCATGGGTGTTACCCTATAGAAGATCCAATTAAAAATGAAATTGTTATTTTTTCTTATTGGATGGGTCAGATCTATTTAGATTTATTTCAATTATCATTAAACGCTTTTTAGATTGTTTGATCATTCGATAAAGATCGCTGCTTCATCTAGATCACAAGTAGACTCGTTAACAATTTATCGAATAACAAACTGATTTATTAATAAATTATTGATAGAATGCGTAATATGACATATTTGTTGCAAATACAGTTTATAAAGGTATATCATAGCTATAAAATTAAGAATTTCAAGTTGTGCACCAACTTCCGAATCAAATGGCGGCACCTTTACTATTATCCGATGTTGCTATTATACATAACTGGTGCTACATAGTGTAAATCTGTTCGTACTTACTCCAACAGTAGATGCCCCATCTGCAGGGTTCAAAATTTACAAAAACCCACAAGAGCTCGAACCGAAGCTATTATTTTTGTTATATATATATATATATATATATATATATATATTTAAAGATATATGTATTAGGGTGGAATGCATTTTCTAGAATCACGATCGCTAGTATTAAATCGATAATTTTAGATGAAGGAAATTCTACAGATAAATATCCTATATTCGCGTATGCTCGTCAAACAAGTCATTCAGTCGTTCTTCAATGTATTATTTTAAAATGAAATAAAATTATAGTATTAAGGAAACACATTGCATGTTATTTTGGTAAATAAGATTTTTTCACGTTTCAATTCAACTAAAATTAATGAAATCGTTTTGATAAGAGGCATAAGTATTTCGAATGTTAAATGAATGATATTCTGCTCGAATATAGCATTCGGGAGAATCCTTCGTTACCGAAATACTCTGCGAATTGAAACGCACCAACTGACTAATTTTTCATCGCTCTATAAATCCTATTCGGTTTGGATTGGATACTCTCGCTCGACACGCGGCCCGGGGATTCGGCTGTTCTTGAAAGTGGGTTCCTTTTTGCGCATCGGGCGTTCAGGGTTCCGCACGCGGGGTCTGGATTGTGTCTTGATTGAACGCGCAATTCCACGGTTTACTCTTCGAGTTTCCCTTGATACGCTTCGGCGCCAGGCACCGATGATATGACGAGGCTACCACGGCGATGTTCGCAACATAAAGATAACAAACACGTTCGCTGGCTGATGATCTGTTGCGCCTCGAATGCGCCGAGGTGCCCAGTAAGTTCGCGTCTTTTACCGGGAATTAAATTTGTTGACTGTTCCAAACGGGAATCATCAAAATCAATCATGAAACAAGATGTTTATGAAGGACTATTTTGGATTACCGCAGTTGATGATAAATTTCTTCTTTTTTTATTTAAGACTTTTGTCACTTGCTTATACCATAACTTGTTTTATGCTTGTGGAGTTCCTTTTCCTCATTTTATCGGTTTGTGTTTATTGTCATTCAATTTTAGACACTGGATTTTTTCGTGTCATTTCATCATTTGAATCCATATATTTTTTCTACATCAATCTATTGTTCCTACGTTCTTCAAATCCGCTTCATTAATTTGATATATCTTCATTTTATTGCGATTTTTATGCTGTTCAGTTATAACATTGATGGGGTTGAGAACAATCGATTTCAGTAAGTGTTAGGATTCCACATTATTCGCATTGTTCATATAGTTCAATTGCCAGCATCGTACTTCTACATCTTTTATGCAGAGTTATACTGGGACATTTTCATAGATCCAAATCATGAGCTTCAATATCAACATTACCAATAATGGAAAAAAAAGTTACATTCCCACACAATACAATCCGTCCCGTGATGACCGGAGGAGCTCCTGAAGACGTCCAAATGTCCGTTTTTTTTTTTGACCTGAGGAGTTCCTCAGGTCATCCCGGGACGGATTGTGTTGTGTGGGTTACCCACAAGTGTTATGAATCTAACGTTATCGACATTTCATAAAGGCCGATGACAATTCTACATCATCATTAAGATTATTCATCTTCCTCGATGGCAATCGTTGATATCCTACTATAACATAATCTAGCTGCATCAAAGTATTTGCGTATCATCTTTTCGTATGGATCATCATTGACATCACTCAACATCACCCGTCAACGTTGTTCTTTTTCTTGTGTCTTCGTCTATATGTGTTCTGCGTTGTGTGACAATTAATATCTGAAGTTTCACTTACTGATGTCGATGACATTTAGGAAACCACATCACTGATGTTTCATTGATAATAAGAGAGAGATTTTTTATTACTTTAATAATATCATCGGAAGAAATCTTCTGTACCTGATGGCCCATGATAAAGTCACTGACGTCATCATTACTATAATTGTCCATAATGATTATTGCGGAACATCATCAATAACATTGACAATGTTCGTCACTGAATGACGATTGAATTTAATTTTATTTCATTCACTCTTAAAAATCTCATCAAAGTCCAATGATATTTTTACGACGATTCGGTCAGGTATACTGTGTGAGATTTTTCCTTCGTGATTCGAATCCGAGACGTCAGAATTGATTTTTTTTTTATTCGAAAGCGCGAACGCTGCGGAGCGACGATAGGATTGGGCTCTCGCAAGAGAATCGCGGGAGGAGAGACGAGACGAGGCAAAAGGCATGAAAAGGGCCCACGGAATCGAAGCTTTCGAGGCGAACAATGTGTACCGGGTGGCAATTTCACGCGACAAGTCCTGCCATCAGCATATCAATAGACCCAGGGGATTATCTGGATATACTCGCTGATATTCTGCGGTTGGCGAGAGTAGATAGGGTTGCGTATTCTCGAATTACGCATAGAGGCGCGCAATTATATTTCGCCGGCAAAACGCGTCGGCGTGCGGAATTTATTTGTCTCGCGATATATCTAGCGCCTCGTATAATCAATGAGAGCATATAATGTGAAGGGCTACCGGGAAAGATAATCGATTTAAAACCGATCGTCGCTTATTAATTTACGTCAAATCTTTGCTAAAGGATCTCGCATGACTGCTGCAACTCGTTACGTAACAGTTCCTTTACTTTTGTCATCTCATTTCATTATTAAAGAAAAAGTTAATTATTTATATATAATAAAGAAATGCAAGAAAAATCATAGTTATTTACTCGAATTGTTGATTTTATTCCTATATTTGGTTTGTTAAATTTTAATTCTTCGTCAAATTTATTTTCATATTTTATTAGGTTAATCAAATCTTCAATTTTTTATTTTATTTTAGGCTACGTATGATCACAGTCTGTAAAAAAAGAGATAACGTGTGGCTCGATGCTCTGTTGGAGGTCCAATTCATGCCATCGTACAACGGATGTACACAGAATGTACAGTTGTGCAATGAATATAAATATAAATGGATTTTCTAATGGACAAAAACTGGACGTACATTTAATTGATTATTATAACTATAATATTATTTTGCATTTTAATTACGATCATTAAATCATTAATTATTCCATCGTTAAATTAACTTACTCTGTTTATATCTTTGATTTCTTTTATTTAACTCCATCATTTCCTGACACAGTTATTTTATTCTTTTCTTGATTATTCCTTAGTTAATCATCAATTGAATCATCATATTTATTTTATTTCTGCAGGTGATCCAATTACCTTTCTGATTCTCGTTTGTTTCGTTATCTTCATTCCCATCCTTTGATTTAATTTTGCGCAGTCAGATATTTAATTTTATTTTTTTATTGGTTTGATTATTTCATTTCTCCACTGAAAAAAAATTGATATTATCAAGTAAATATTTACTTGAATTAAGAAAATGTTTCCTTCTTTTTAGTAAATCTTACTTAATCCCTTAGTCGGTGTAAACACTAAAAAAATTGGGGTTTACACCCAATTGGGTGTCATTTCGGACTCCGAACATATTTTTTTCTGTGAGGGATTCAAGAAAATCTTTGCTTAATTCAAGTAAATATTTACTTGAAAATAACAAATTTTTTTTTCAGTGTCCGAATTATTTCATAGATTCGCTCGTCAATTTCGTCCATGAATTCGTTTGGATTTTCAGCTAAGTACTTTGGTTTTGCTTATTCGTTTCGTTATTTTAATATATTCCATAAGTTAAGGCCTACGTTTTATTCCTCCATTTGTTAACTTCAATCCTTAGTATTTTTCTTCGCCTGAACTATTAATTATTGTTTAATTTATTTGCCTATTTTGTTAAACTGCGTTTGTATTATTTAATTGTTTCAGTTTAATTCTTAAACTAAAGTCCTTCGTTTCAACTTGCAGTTTTATTCCGTTATAAAGTATTCTATTATGTAATACCTTCGTATTATTCTCCCCTTTCATTACAAAATCTTCTTTATGTACATTCGGGACTATCGTTACATTTCTTTACGTCATTCTTTGACTTAACTCCATCCTATTGTTCTTTCATTATTGTCCTTTCTTTAATTCCGAAGTTTCATATTTTCATTCTACTCTTTATTTTCATTATACTTTACACAATTTTTCGCTTCATTTTGGAAATGTAGTCTGAATATATAATCTCAATGTTTTCTTTTATATTTATCCCTATCCTTTTTTCTCTTCTTGTTTCGTTTCTTAATTATATCACTATTTCATTTCATTATTATTTGCCTATAATATTTCCATTTGTTTATTTTAATCTTCCAAAATGAACATACAGAAATCTCCATCATGCCTCGTATTTTCTATTACATCCCAGAGTTAATTTTCATAATTTTATTCATCTTACTATTCTTTTTCCCCCTTCATTTACATCTATGATTTATTTCACCGCGCAATTTCATTTAATTTGATTACATCATTTCATTACATTTCTTCGCTCTTCAATATTACAACTCCATTTAACTCACACCTTTGTCATTTCTTTCGTTCCTTAATTTTCGAAGCAATATATTTGATTCTTAAACGTGTCCATTTCAAATTCTTCAATTTCCAATTCAAATAATTCTCTATTATATTCTTTTGATTCGTTCCTTGTTCACTAATTCATCTGAGAATTATTATCTCATTATGCTTCTTGTAATTCTTTATTAGTGCGTTTTGGTTTTGATTCTCATAATTTAATTTCATTTCTTCAGTATGACCCATGTTCACATTTCTTCGATTCATCACTTCCTTGTTGCATTGCTTACTTTGTATTCTTTTTATAATTTCTATTTTCCTTCTTAATCCTCGTAGT
Organism: Trichopria nigra; assembly: GCA_030522945.1. Lineage (NCBI taxonomy): Eukaryota > Metazoa > Arthropoda > Insecta > Hymenoptera > Diapriidae > Trichopria > Trichopria nigra. The sequence continues at coordinate 11,830 of JAPYZR010000454.1, read as the reverse complement.
CATTCGTTCTTTTATGTAAAATCCTTTTTTCCTTTATTTTAATTTTCGGCCATGTATATTGACCTTTAACGCCTTTGTTCTTTAAATTAGTATCTTCTTTTCTTCCATTCTTTCATATCTTTACGATTTTACTTACAGTAAAACAATTAAAAGATTTTATTTACAGTCCGTTTCTATAATCCTATAAATCTGCCCAAATCTATATACACTACTCCCTTCTTCTCCTCACTCCAGAATCCAGTGGGATATACCTGAGCATTGACAGTAACTTTCGGCAAAGGGTGGGGCTGGGGGCTGTCATAGAATAGGTCAGGGCGGTCACCACGGCCTGCCCACTTACTACAGCAAATAACAGGTATTCCAGTATTTATTTTATTTTTTTTATTTTTTTTTAATTTTCAGTTTCGTTTTCATTTACTTTTGACCTTCGATGCATTTCTTTATGTAATTTGGCCTGCTAATTTGCATTATTGTTAGTTCTTTTATTCGATATTCTTTTTTCCTTTCATATCTATAGGCGAATTTTTAACATTTTCTATGACAATCACTAATTTTCTTTAATTCCGAAACTTTATATCATACTAATATGAATTTAAATATGAACGGAGTTTACAGCATATTTCTTATAGGATTGGAACGGCAAATCGTATATAGTACTTGAGATTTACTGAGTGCGTCCGTTAATGTTCCCTTCATTGACAGTCACTCCGGTTTCCAGCGTTCTAAATATTCGATGTAGGTATTCAACAAAAAAAAAAAAAAGAAAAAAAAAAGAAGAAAAATGATGAAAAAATCAAATGAAACGTAGAATTGAAGAGAAGTACTCTGCCACGCGATCGTCTCACTGTCTGGCGCCCGACACGTCGACTGACAGGCACGACCATTCGCGTTTTGACGTTTTAATGGTTATCCAAAAATAACCAGAAATGTCGCCAATAACGGCGCTGTTAATGTGACAGTTATTTTCAATAATTCCACGAATCATTTTATTCTATTTTACTGGAATAACAATATCATTTTTACGTTACTTCTATACGCACGGACGGGACAAGAATAAATGGTTATGAAAAAAATCTAGATTTCGTGATCTTTGCAGAATTGCGTATTAATTAAAAATGTTAATAAAAATAAAAATGATTTACAAGAATGTATAATGACTGAGATACGATGAAACATATATTCGTAAGAGTTTGCTCAATGATTCCCCTCGAAGTATTCATATACATTTATATCAAAAATACATAATACTGTCACTTTACTTTGGTTTTCGTAATAAATGCATAAAGTAAGAGTTCAAATGTATAATGATTTTGTATTTATTTATCAAAAATGTCTCAGTTTACGTCGACTTGCAATAACATTAATTATTATCAGTGCGTTTTTCAAAAATTTATTTGTATTTATTTTTTAGATAATTCGAATTTGTTGTTATTGATGCCTAATGCAAGTTTGTTTTCCCCGTTCTCGTGTTGAATTTAATATCCTGCCCGTCCTACACTGCCAATATTACATCCAGGCAACATTTGGGTTCCCAGATCGCATTCCATATGTGATGTCACCATCAAACGAAAAGGGGTTGAAGGAGAATTATAATTTTGAATTTCTTTAATTCTTTTGTATCCAATTTCGTGACTTTCGAAAAAAGAAAGGACACGAATAATGTATTTCTTGGAAGCTTTACCATACCAGATGGCTTTTTTGGGACAGATTTTCATTATGAGAAAAATTGCCATTATTTAAAACTCAAGAACGTGTGGACATTTTGGCGACATTCTGAAATATTCTGGGGACGTTATGAGACTTTCATTGCTATTTCGGCTATTCAGTCATCAACGATTGGATTCTTTTTGAATAATTTAATCCGTTTTCGTTTGCTGGAGTACATACCAGAATCTGATATATTCATAGATCCTATAGGTCTCCGATAATATCTAATTCCGAATCTTAAACTGATCTCAAATTGCCAGTCTCAAAATTCTAGCACGCTACAGTTACTCGCAACCCATTTCAGCCTTATACATCTTAAATCTCATATTTCTCATTACATACAACTGTCCTCGGACATTATAGAGTATATAGTTTTTTCATAGGGTGTCAAGTAAATTCTATTGTTTTTTTGGAAGGCCTAAGATAATATTGAAATAAATAGATATATACATCCAATTAGATCAGTTAGTATTTACAGGGGTAAACTTACGAATGTAATATATGAATAGACAAAAACAGGGTTTGTATAAGACTAATTCAATACAAAAGTCATATAGATTTTATGTATAGAAGATAGTGTAACGATCTGATTCATACATTAATTTTAAAGGAAAACATAAAAACTGAATAACAAATAGAAGAACTCGAAATAATATTACAAAGAAAGTGATATTGACCATTTATCTAAAAGTTGACATATTAAAAAAAAAAAAAATCAATTTATACCACATGTACAGAAAATAATAAATGTCGCAAGCATCGTAGTGAATCTAGACAAATTACATTTATTGATATTGAAAGAGAGAACGAAGTTCCACAATTATCAAAAATAATAGATAAAATGTTCAAAAACTCATCGCAACATTTTACACGTAGATAGCTCAAATCAGCCCGTGAAGAATTAAGTCAAGAATTGTCAAGATGTCTCAATGTCAATTAATGTTGAGGAAACAGCCTCTGGAAATCCTCCGATAGAACGCGATGATTGGAAAATTGCGAAGATGCCTTAAATGGATTGTCAAAGATGAACACCGGGAAGTAAGAATTCGTTATACCAAACTAGACTTAAATGTTATTAACAAGGAAAGGAGGTAGAATTTCTCACCTTAGTGCACGCCGAGGAGGAACCTGCTTAAAAATGGCAATCGTCGCTGGTTTTGTATAATTCGTATTTATGAAAGAACGATGTGGTTATGATGACCAAATTGAAACAGAACGTGCGAATCCAAATGCTTGTATTCGAAATATAGTAGACCACACCTCTCTTCGTCATTACGCCGACTTGTCCATCAAAGACTACGAAATTGACGTATACTCACTTCCCGAAACAATAGGTATTTGGCACCACCTACGGTGTGTGTCGATATCACTCGATTTCTTCTTCTTTATACGATACAATCGGTATCGTAGATATCGCTTGACATTTCCGTCATCGTATCACAGAAAGTTTTTACTTCTCCATAATTTGATTATACTTTCCCTCTTTCTATATTTACATTTCTTTTCCCTATTCTCTCTCTTTCTCTATTTATTTCGCGAGTAATAAAGAGATTGATATGATTGGATCTTTTTCGATACATTATTAAATATCACCTACAATACATTTAATAATTTTTCACAAAACTTATTTTACACCATGTAAAAATTTAGTCCTGATGAAAAATTATCACAGAGTAATCGGTTGTCATGAAAAACTCGGAGTTAAGTTACGACCTCCGCGTAAGAGCCCAAATATGTCGATGCAAAATTAAAATAATGAGACATACCATAGCAGGGAGTAAATGTTGAAAAAGCTATAGTTCTTTCGGTCACGCTTCGGATAACTCGGCTAATTCCGACTGTTTGCTTAGCAAGCATTTAAGGTTTGTCTTGGCCGTCGCTTCGTGTCTCTTAGACAGTCGATCTGTGTTCCTACCAAACGAAACGAAATCGCGTCGAGGTGACGAGCCGGTGACGATAACGATTTTGTCCTTCCTTCATCGAGGGATTCCCCGACCAAGAACATCACTTTCGGCCAAGGTCGGATTCTCTCCACGGGACCTGATTTGCTAATCGCTCAGGAATCTCCATGATTGTCGCTGCCAAATTACACATTTCTACGAGTGATATGAATAACATTTCGATCTGCGTGTATATATGGAATCGTTCAAATTCTTCTTTGCATTTACTTCAGTAGAAATTGTGTTTAGGTTCTTTTAATTAGGATAAATTATAATGAAGAAAGTGATACATTCACTTGCGTTTTAATCAAATTGAGGAAGAAAAGTCTTCATAAATTTTTAAACCAGCAGGAATTATTAGTTCTGGAGACATTATCTCACAGGGAGGAAGATCATTGGTGTAAAAAGCTTGAAAATGATGTGTTGATTCAATCTCTATCATATTTTTCCATTGATCTATTTTGATAACTGATATTTTTATTATAGTTTCTAATTGTCATGTGTTTCTTTATTAATCAAAATTAAAAGTCAATACAAATCAATTTTTTTATTCAGAAATCAGTAGAAACACTTCCGTATGACTCGATTGCGTAACTTCATCTTGTAAGTCATAAAATTCCAAGTATTTGGTTGAAAGTTAAGAGAAGCGAAATACATCGCTTCTCCCTTTGAACTGTACTCCGCTTTTCTAAACAAGCATCAAACGGAGAAATGCACCCGATAATCACCTTTCAAACATTTCGTCTCCTCGAAATTAACCGCATGATAGATCTCATATCTAACATTCAGAGTCGAAAATATACATTTTGTATATTTTTAAGACTGCGCGAGGCAAAAAGGTTACTTCAAAATGGTCTTAGAAAAAAAGACTAGCTCGGGCATTTTATCTCATGTTTGAATTTAAAGAGATTGACATCTAATCATTTTGTTGGGAATATTGACCTGCGCGTTATCTTTGAAAATATTCGCCGATAACTTTATCTTGGAGCGAAGCTACCAAAAACTTTGAAAATTCGCAGCAAAAAACTAAAATTTCTAAATTTAAAATTATATTTCTTGCATTATGAGTTTGCATGGTAATGAAAACAAAATGTAACTAAATAAACAATATGAATGGAAAATGTCAAAATGGTACAAAAATGAAAACGAAGTTTTCCCACAAGGGAATTTTCCTCTGGTTTCCGCTCTCGTTCTTCCGTCTATTCTCGCTCTCGTCGGCACATCTAGATATATCGCATATTGGGTACTCGACATATATCGCATATGTAGCCTCACCACGGAGCAACCGCAACCCTCGGTATATAGGCACAAAAGATTTGGAGAAGTTGCGGCTGAACAAACATGCGCCGCACGTTCCTCGCCCCCCCCCCCCCCCTACCCCCAATTCCCCTTCCAATAACTGTAGCGATACGACGTGCATCCGTCTCGTCTTTCTATGCACGCACCCTTAGACCTTTAACTTGTCGTAAACCTGCAAAGTAAAAATACATTAATCATTTATATGCTCAACAAATACACATGTATTTGTATGCTTGAGCATCGTTAAAATAATTGTTTAAGATTTCAAAACCTAAACGATTTAAATAGGAGAACGTTTGAGATCAACGCGTGTCTGTTTAGAATTCTCAATGGCTTCATTAGCTTTATTATACAATTAATCAAATTTGCCGATAAATGATGAGAAAAATTCATAATACTATGTAACATCTCAAAGAAAGAGTTGAAATACGTTCATAATCCATTCGTTCAGTCCATCCTTGTTTATCCAAACTTAGTGAGAAAAGGAAGAAGAATATTACACATAGTTTGATTTCCTGTTTTCATAGTTTTCGAGGGAAAAAAAAATATATATATAAAATGTGTGACATTATTCCTGGAAAAGTATCACCTTTTGGGAAAAAAAATGGAGAACTAAAAAAGCTTAGAGTTCATTGAAGAATATGCTACAATATTTTCTAAATTTTTCATAAATTTTTCAAAATTTATAAAAAATTAAAATAAAATGTTTTGTAAAATGCAGCAAAAATATCTAAAAATTCCAGAATATTCCTCGATGGATTTTAATAACATTTCATCCTTAACATATTTTTTTAAAGCTTTTAAAACTGATTTCAGAAAATTTCTGAGGCCACATTTTATTAACTGAACTGCTTGAATATGAATTCAGGCATATTCGAATGAAATTTGACACGGTTTTCAGTGTCTTTAATGCGAATTAATGAATGCGCATTGAAGATATTAAAAATAAATTTATCTGCACATGTATAAAATGTTGTGTACAGTTATTACATATAAATACAAAAAAATTATGAATAAAACGTGTAATGTTGAATGGAAATGTTATTGATTTATGTAATATTCTATAAGGATTGTAAGATCTTACAAATTTATCTTTTGAATCGAATTTTTATGAACGAGATTAAAATTTTCTTAGCCCAACTAGCCCCCCCCCCCCCCCCCTCCCGACCGCCCCGCCCCCATGTGTTATGCTAAATCCAAAAAATAATTTTGTTGACGATACTTCGACGTTCACCGTTGAATGATATTAATTTCTATTAAATTAAACGGTTTTAAATAAATGATTTACCTCTAATGAACATACGAACAATTTCACAAATAGCAAGATGAAAATTGCAAAATTATCGGAACACGAGATACGAGGACGTGGGTGCGGCGTATATGGTAACGAGGCTGTTGTTATTTTACGGCTTGGCATCGAGAGCACCAGCAAAAAGGGTCGAAGAGGGGCACGTTTGTTGAAGTTAAACCGATTTACGCGTCGAATGCACTTTCCATTCACAAACAACAAAAAGCGTTTTTCCCTGTTTTTGTCTCGCAAAATACGCAGTCGAGCTTGGATGCGACTACGTATGTACATATATATCGTTCGCTTCATTTTCATCGCGGGAAATTCCAATTGATGAGAAATATCAGCCTTTTAAAGCACCCGTTGGCAGGACGGGTTTGTATTATTTTACGTTAATGATTTTTCGAGAACAATGCCACGTTGCTTTATTAACGAATGTGCGATTCATTGCACGCGTTAATTCCGAAATTAATTATTTTCGTATTGAAATCTGACTTTCGCCGACAACAGCGAAATGTATCTGCATTAAGCGCAATTAATGTGCAACGATCGCTTAATCCAAGTGTGAGACTTTTTTGTCAATTTTCAATCAATAAATTCATATATATACTTGAATTAGATGATTGAAGATAAATTAAAACCTAGATGATATAGTTCGTGTTTCAATGCTAGATTCTAGAAAATGATCCATCTCGTCATTATTTTCAATAATGGAAATGTTTTCTGATTTATTAGAGTAAAAACTAACGAATGTAGATTCGTATCTGTACGTATCTATAATGTAATTATCGTCATGAAATTACCAAAAAGGAATTCGCACGAGATTTGCAAGGCTATTATTGAAATTTTCCGCACTTAATACTGCTACAAAATAATTTGTATGAAAATAGCGTGTGTAATTTTAACAAATAATTTAGTTCGTATATGATTTATTAATTATTTGTATTCAGTCTGTTTTTTACGTCGTTACGTCACTCATCAAATTCAGAATGAAAAATGATCTATTTTTACCGAAACTAATTTCTGTCTTCACAAAACAAACATCAATCAAAATAAAACCGATTCGTAGAGTATTTTACTATGCGTAATTCCTAGAGAAACAACAAACTTGACTGACGACAACAATGTCAAATGCAATTCTCCAGACAGTATACCGTAACCAATGGTTGCACTTGAGGCCGAAGGATATTTCATTCAGAAATTTGTTTCTGCGTATAAAATAATGTCGTTTCTAAAACTGTGACTCTCAATTCTGAAAATTTCATTTTTTTTTATTTTACGTCACATTACACACATCACCGTCCACAGAACAAAAAAAAAAAACGTTTATTTGGCTAAACCGACAGAATGAAAAATCACTAAGATCATCAAGCACTGAAAGTTTGCTGTGAATCTCGTGTGATCACATAAATATTGAGTGGTTTCATTATTTATGAATTAGACATTTTTTTGAAATTTCCGACCACCTTATCCTGCAAACATTTCGTCGTTCCCATGCTCAAAGAGTAAAACTGCTAAACATACAACACATGCTGGAGGAAGATACCCCGAATTCTATGAACTAAGCGGCGGGCGTGGCGGTAGGTTACGTCTTATCTTTGACATTTTCTTGACAGGAAACTTAATATTTTCCGTCTTTTTACATCTCCAGTTATCCCTTTCAGTCGTTTGTGGTTCTATATTTACGACGCGTTTTCCTGTCAAACATAAAAAATGTGATTCTCTTTTTTACTAGGTCAGCGACCGCATTACCAATTTTACCATTCCGAATTGCATATAATATGATGCTTTTTAAACAAAACCATTACAGAACATTTAAGTCGACTTACAATTTTCTCTTTTTATTATATAATTGTATTAAAGAACAATCAATTGAAACGATTTTTAAAGATTACTTCTTTATTTTTCTGTAAAATAGATCTTTATAAACTATTATACTTACATTCGAATCTCATTACTCGATTTTTGATTTCATGCGAAATTCTTATGATTTTAACTTGATCTAATTCTCATAGTTTTATAGTTTTTCTTCGTTTTAACGAAACGGATAAGTATATATATATCATCATAATACTCTTCGCAATTCCTTCGGTCGATATTATTTTCTATATCATTTTCGAAATTAGCACCATTATTATCAACATTCCTATAATCGTGTTTAAGTCATTATCGACCTATTATTCTTTTTATTTAGGTAATATATCAACGGAGATCTTCATCATTAATTACCAATATTATAATTATTGTCCTAATTGCTTATTATATAGCCACCTTAATCGTCATTGGCTTTGAAATTAATTTTGTCTACTTCATCATTATATGTCTTTATAATTTTCAATATTATTTAGCACTTGCACTTAATACAACTTAGCATTCGCATATCTTAATGCGCGTGTTTCTCGAAACGATATTTTTCGACATATGGGCGCACCGATAACTGGAGTCATCAAATTTTTGTCCGATCGTCTTGAAATTTTAACTATCTTGAATTATTTCGGGACCTAGCGATTTTTATGAGTGATTCTCGAATGAATTTTTCGAAAAAAAACAAAAATTACAATTGACGCTGCTTTTTTTTTTTTTTTTTTTTGACAAAAAAATTTAACAAAATCCCGTGTAGGTCACTACATTCTGAGCTACATTTTAAGGAACATTTTTATTTTTTCTTCTGGTATGAAAATAGCTTCTATATAGGATAGGTTCATCCGTTTCAATCCAGAAAAAAATTTATTAGTGCAATTTCCCTGGTAGAAATCTGTCCAGTTTTCTGTTACATTGCCCAGTTATCCTATATACCCTTAACATGGACTGGGCAGAAACTATAGCCACAAACTGGACTCATTTTCTACTAGGGTTGCTGCTCCAACATTTTGAATTTTTTATAATTAATGAAGTCTCTTTTTATAACTAAATAGCGGTACCTTCATATGTTAAAAATCTCACATTTTCAAAGCCTTTCCAGCGGTTACAGTAAGTCCTACAAAATGAGGCAGTTTTAGTGGTCACAAAAGCCTAGCCATTAAATACTAAAGGGAATTCAAATTACGTCATTGAGAAATGAAATATTGAAAGTATCATACACGCGGTAAAAATTGTCGTAATAGTATAAGTGATGTGTTATATGAAAATATATATTATGTTGATAATTTAAATTTTGTTGTGATTGAATTTACATTCGTATGTCAACAGATTATATCCTCTGATTTTCAAACTAATTCATGTCAACGGGTCTTACACCCAGACAATTTAAATTTAATATATTTTACATTATGTATATGGTGAATAAGTTGATAGTTAAGACGACGTTGATGGTACTCTTTTTCGTGGAAATCAACATACATATATACCATATATATGTTGCAGTAGTGTCAGCAACGTTCATTCATGCTGTACAGTCGTATTGCCGCATCATCATTAGCGTCAGAATCATCAATGATATCAGACGATGACTCGATCATCAGGATAATGACTTGAATTGTTGGTCATCGGTGCAGCATCAACGATGTCAATCATGTAGAGGAGACAAAATCTCGTGTTATCAACGGGATTGTCATGTATCTTATATTGCAGCCGTTACCATCTTTCTCTCATCATCGTGTAATCAGTAGCAGTGTCATCTTTATTTCCATGTCAGGACTGGCCTATTATTAAAACACGTCGTGTATCCAGTTAGAAATATATAGCAGTATTCATTATCATGTCATCCTGCAAGTGGCTCAACGTTGTTGAAATTATGAATCCATTGTTGGACTAATATATTAATAATGTACAAAAGCACGGGATATGGAGAAATTCTCCCAACTATAGGATCCATGAAGAATTTTCGTTTACGTGTGATAAAAATGATCGTTGAATGGGTATTGAAATCAGACAACAGGACCATTTGAACCGCGCTTGTTTCATTCGTTAATGATGAATCACATCTCATTTCATAATTTATTTTACATGTAAGAAGAAGACAGCTCCACTGATGAACGTATGAACGTTCGAATAACTCCGATCACATTCCCGAAACAAAACATGAGTATAGATCCGAGCAAATCATCGAACCTTCGACCAATATTTTTCCAAACTTAGTACGATAGCGCCAATTAAGTCGGTAGTGATGTCTGCGTCAAATTTCATCTCGTGTATTTCCCCGGTCGTATCGCAAGCTTGAAAAACCCCGCAAGGATCCATTTAACTCTTGAACTATAAGAGGATAATCGGTGAATTCCGGTACGGGACTCGCACCGCGTCTTTTTACGCCTCCGGCGAATTCATATATTTGCTGAGCAAACACGCCATTGTCGCGGCCGGTGAAAACCGGCTCCGATTCTCTATCTCTTTCTCTCTCTCTCGCTCTCTCTCTCTCTCTCTCTCTCTCTCTCTCTCTCATTCTCTCTTGCTCTTTCTCTCTCTCTTGCTCAGAATGGCCAACAGCAGAAGCTCCATTTTCTCGTCAACACCTGCGCGCACAACTCGCGCGAAGGCCTGTCTACATGTAGCTTGCGATTGAAGAGCCTCGATGTTGTCTTAGGTGCGGTGTAAACAAAGTGTCGGGAATTCAGCAACTCTCGCGCGCACCCTCACGATGACAGCGACGAGACGTCGACGAGGGCACGGATTGGAATTTGACCGAAAAATTGCATGCCAATGGGTGCCACCAAAGTGTCAGGCTAAACTCCTCTGAGACACGGTAATCTGCTTTGCAGCGAAACACTTTTTGTGCAGTCACGTTGCAGCAGATCGACGGAATTGACGGACGAGTCCGTTAAAAAAACACCTTCGCGCGCCTCCGGAAGTGAGTTGGCGGTTTGTCGTAACTCGTAAATATTGAAATTACAAACATGACGATTTTTTCTATTTGTTTGTTGGAGCTATATCGTCGTTGCGCTGAAATATCTGAAATATTATTTTTTTCGTAACGCGAAATATATATTTAGATCAAAGTATCTGATGAGAACAGCTATAAATGTCGTTTAGCGATCTAAATTCGGAGGCGATCGAGGGCTTCCACGCCACTATGACCCTTGCCGTAAGTATATAAGTACCAACACTGTGAGCTGACTTCAAACGCAACCATGTGTTTACGGGTTAATTGATGTGCGCGCTTTCACGCCTCAAAACGCCTCTCTAAAGAAGATAATCGATTTTCAAAACTACCAAAACATACTTTACCTTATCCCTATAGTAGCGCATAGTCTTACACGAAACTTATTATATATACGATATTAGAAATTTATGACACAATATACGTATTAACTTTGAAGTCAAACTCATTAAAGTGTTTGTTTGTTTATTGTCTGCCTGCAACTGAACGATATCTTGGTCAATAGGAAAGATATAGGTATATTTCGAAAAATCTATTACCAGGTATATTTGTAATTCTAATTTCTCGATTGGTGAATAGGTTTCAATTTTTTTTACTTCGCCTGACGCAAGGCGGCGAAGTATTGAATTTACCAACAAAAATTGTTCCAATTCTTCGATTTTTGGAATTTTTTGGTGGAAATCTTTCGACCGATTTTTAAAATTGACCACTCATTCTCTTCGTCTATTCCTGGACAACATGACGGTATTTTTTTTATTATCGTATAAAAATTAAATCAAGTCG
>JAPYZR010000453.1:0-71175 GCA_030522945.1 Trichopria nigra | reverse complement strand
AGGCTCTATAAGGGGTATTTTAATCATTTCATATGACTGCTCAAAAAATTTCAGTCCAATCGGTTAACAAATGGAGGAGAACTATCCAAAATAAGTTTCTCCGAAAAATGTCGGTAAAATTTCTACTTTAGAACCCCCTTAATCCCAAATTCCAATTTATCGCGGAAAATTACTTATTGGTTACTTCGACTAAGAATGTCCGCGGACCTCAATGTTAGTTACCCAACTATGAACGTAAACAATGTTTATTTAAATAACCTAACATCGAAGTTTACACTGTTTCCGTACACGAAGATATATGGAAATGAATTTTTCAGGTACAAGAGTTAACTTTCCGGCTATAATTTCATTTTTAACCCACGATATGAGAAACACCATATAATATTCAATTGTTGCGTTATTTCCCTTTTACGATCTTAAAGTAATTATATTCCATTTTTGTTTTGATCTGCATAATTTCATATATGATCACATTTTTTAATTCGATGCTTTGATCCAGGCACAAAATTGTATTTATAGCCAGAATCCAAACTTTCTAATAAAGAATTGATCAAGAATTTTATACGAATCTGAAGTCATGACCAGGTGAACCAAGTCAGAATAGGACGACAATGAGTTGTCTTATATCGTATAAGATCATCATTATTATTATTATTATTTTTATCACACAATTTAACCAAGGGTATTTAATATATCGGCTCATTTCATTTCAAAACTCAGGTTAATCTTACGTCATTAAATCCTACAACATCTAGGCTCAAGAGAAGCTGCTTGAAATCAGATTCAAAATAAACGTGTTGTTAGATCAGAGATTACATGTTATTTCACCTAACAATATCTCTAAAGATCTAATTTGATCCAAGATTACATCGATACATCTAAATCCGTCTACATCAATTAGCTATATTATGAGACACAATAAAATCAAGTACATGTATGGTAGCCCTTGTTGGTAGTCCAACTTATTTTGCTCAATGTTGAAGTATTCGTAAGTCCATTTACGGTAAGGGTGAAATAGATAAAGAGGAAAGCGACATTTTTACAATTGTATAACAAATCCCTTATAAATCGTAAATGTATAAACTATAATTAATTAAACGAGAGGATCGAATCGAGAAATCCCAACTGTTAATCGACGCTAGACTGCGTCCGGTGGCGCTGGTCTCCGACGGTTTGTCAATTTTAAAAGTGGTCCTATTTGTTCGAAGCTCACTTAATAGATGACACATGGATTCCCGCATTGACATAGCCGCAGGAACAAGCGCTCCGAATCATTTGTCATCGAGCCACATTGTGGTCGCGCCTCTGGCATCGAAGCCCCGTTCAAAATCTCCTTTCGGGATCCGCGGGCGGCGCGATCATTGTTGCCGCTCGCTTGATTTATGCATGCCTTTCTGGTTCGACAATGCCAGCTTGCCCGGTCTTGGAAAGAAACTGCACCCGATTGTGGTTGGGGTGAACCGTCGAGTTACGACTTTACGATTCGTATATGTATACATACATGCATGCCCTAGTAAGAGACGGACGAAATCAAAGTGATTCTGTATATATATATATATATAGAGAGAGAGAGAGAGAGAAATAGAGATGGAGACGGTATAGAGAAATCTATCGAAAAGAGGAGAGAAGAGTACGATATAAAAATCTTTTTCTATTTGGAAAAGATGGGGAGTACGATATGAAAAGGATGATGTATAGACAGAGAAAAGAGAGAGAGAGAGGAACAAATGAGAAGAAAAGCAATAGAAAATCGATTATTGGTTTGTAGCATCTGCTAATATTTGTCACCTATTATGGATCTCGTCTTGTAAACAAGGCATTTCTCCGAGGTCTTATATATGAGCTTTGAAAATGTGATCTCATAACCTGACGTTTTTATTATGAATTTGTCCATTGTCAAAATTTAAAGCTCCTTCTCTGCCTTATTCTTTTGCCTTCACCAACATTTCTTAGCTACCGATTTCAGAAGGTTCTGGTATTTGACATCCATTTGAGAATACATTTGAGAAAAGCTGAGTGCACGTCAAATATTTATGTATTGCGACAAATAAATATATATATATATATATATGTATGTATACTCGGATTATCTTGGATAACATGGCATGATCCTTTGTCATCTGAGGTTTCTCGTATGGGCCAGTATAGGAAACAATTTTCCCTAATCATGTAACGACGATGTAACGGTTCCATAAAATTTACATAATTATTACTGGTTACGTAAACGTTACATAGTTGTTACATATTGTCGGAATCGTGATTACTCCGAAATGACAAAAATTTTGACCAAATTCTTTGCACGTAATATAGAATTATACGTACATAGTTTTTAACTACTGTTTCTTTTTATTTTGTCATATATCGTTACGTAATTATACACTGAAAATAATCAAGTTATTCGTATATTTATGTCGCATATGTGTGTATTGGGGTATCACAATCTTCCCACTGCAAATATTAAGAATGATATGACACGGAAGAATTCGATTAGAGGATTGCTCGGTAGGCGGATTCGAATGAAAGGCGCGTCAAATATTCAATTAGTCGAATGAAATATATAACATGTTGCAGAAATGTAAAGCTGGGTGCTTATCGTCAATATCGCAAATTGGCTTGGAAATGTCATTCCCAAATGTCTCATAAAAAAAGAAAAAAAGAAAAAAAAAATGCAAATGGACGGGATATTAAGGATTGAAACGTTACTTACAAAATTATAAAATTTAATGAATGACAGTGTAAAATGAGATATTACAAATATAAATCAGTGCGTTTGTATAAAACAAAAATATTTAAAATGTGTGAAATGTATATATGTATTAAAAAAAATCAAAAAACGACAAACAATGAAGACAATTCTTTATGATGTTCGGATGAATTGAGTTGAAAACATAGTGAATTAAATTGTAAGTGTGTCATATGAAAATTGTAACAATGGCGGCTGTAATAACCTTTTCATTGCATGCAAGTTTGAAGATATTAAAAAAAGTATAAAGACATTTTACTATATGCTATTCGCACATTAGTGACTCGCGGATATTCAACAAATAAATAATAACATATAATAAAATAAAATAAATAAATAATAAAAAAGAAACATATACTTATTTAAAACGCATGTCATTAAATTTTATGCACTTTCAGTGCACAAGTGTTTATTCTCAAAAGTTAGGAAATATTATCTAATTTCCAGAACCGTTGGGCGTTTTTTTGAAATCCAGTATGGCCTACTAAGTACGAATGTATTTTATTATGTTAAAACAAACAAAATTTATAAAACTGTCGATTTGAAGTACTTCAATACTCGGTTTAAATCCTACGTTTACATAGATTCTTTGACGAAGCACATGACATATTACGAAATTCAAAATGGTGGATCCAATATGGCGGTTGCATTATACACCTTTTTACTAAATGTCCTTTAATCGACTTGGAAATTGATTATCGCAAGGTTTTCGAGGTCGCCGATAGTGTATATAACTCAGAATATCGGAATACAAGATGACGGATCCAACATGTCCCTTGTACAGTAATATGTCTATAGTAATCCATATGTAGTTGTTTCGAAGTATCGAACCGATGTACTCCTTCTGTGAGATGTAAACATTTATTAATAAACATTTCGTCAGGCTTCCAGTCTCTCGCACCGTTTTGCGAGATATTTCGCGATTTCCATAATCGCGAAATTGTCGATACACGCCCGCCATATTGGTTCCGCCATCTTGGATTCCGAATATTCTGTGACTATCAGTGACCTCGAAGACACTACCAAATATCAATTTCCAAGTCGATTTTGGAGCATAATCGTTTAGGTTCAGCCGACATGTTGGATCCGCCATCTTAAATATGAGATTTAATATTTACGCATGACATATATCCCAGATAGCAATTTGTCGGATAAGAACCAACAAACAGTAGGAAACAATTCGGAACTGTTGTCGACAAAATTGCATTAAGGTGTGTCCGCTTTTTTCTTGCAAATGTGAGAAAACATTTGCTGAAAATGTTGTAGGAGTAGAACGGGAAAAGAATCGGAATCTTTTGCCATTCATTTGGCGGACGATTATTCGCTGGAAGGAGCGTACTGAGAAGATAGAGAAGATAATTCTGAGAAATACCGATCCGTAATTTTGTTGGCAACACACCGGAAATTTTGCTGTTCATTTGTTAATGCGTAATCGTTTCTTTCGTGGAAAATTCGACCGTATTCGAAAAATTCCTAGAAATTCTTACGACCAATAAAACGATATATATGTATAGATCTGTTGTTCGATATATATATTTTTACACTAGTGCCGGACCTGTATTAGGGTTATTCCCTATATGCTTGCATTTCATGCAAGTGCCTAAAAATTTGAATGAAATATGTACGGAAACCTAAAAATGTAAGAAAAGCAAAAAAAAAAAAATGAGAATTTTCTACTACATACACGCTATACGCACTATTAACACATAGATATTGGCTCACATGTGGGATATCTTTCTGACATTTACGGAGTGAATGAACAATACAATATATCTGTCAGATACCTGGAAGAAATTTACATCCAAATAGAATTCGTAACTGACGAACGGCTACCGACGATACGTCCGGGTGAAATTCCAGTCCAGGACATTCATATACATATATATATGGTTACGCGCTGATTAATAAGTTGTAGAAACGTGACATTATCGACCGAGTTCCTACGTATTATTCAAGTTCGATTGGCGATGGCGAATTATAATAATTTGGTCTTCGCGCGTGCTCCACGAACATATTTATATATACATGTGTGTTTGTATATATGTATGTGTGTACAGGCATCGCGTGTCCATGCGTTAAAAGCGATCGACCTTCTCTTGCATTTTTTTTTTCACGGTTGCTTTTGTTCTCCGCTCGAAGAATGGGTAACTGTACTCGCAGATGAGTCAGGGTGTGCTCCGGTGTACTCGTCGATAAAACAGACGGAGAAACAAGCCCAGCGCACACTCGATCGCGTTCGAAAGTTCGTTTTTTTTCTCTCATTTCGCAATGTATGGCCCACATATGCCCCGAAGCTCGGAGTATAATAATAGCGCCGACAGGATGCGCGTGTAACCGCGCGGATGCGCCTCGCGCTTTTCATCTTTTTCCATTAGTGACAATTTACAGTATATGTATAGAAGACGTTGCAGTGAAATTTGCAAAAAGTGCACAATTATTATGCATCGACAATATGCCGGCAGAGGTTTTTTTCTTTTCCGTTCAATTCAATATTTGTAACCGTCGAATTGCATCACGTACTTTGCATACACGAACAGATATCGGCGGAGTTTTAGGGTTTATGTCTATGATGATGTACCTCGATATTCGGTTTTGGGTTATAAAAATGTTATGTGCATAATTGTAATATTTATTTTTTAATATTATATTTATTTGAGAAATGGAATAGCTGTGTTATTCTTCACCACTTTGAACCTATATAAATGATGTATTAGAAATAACATATCAAAGCTGATTTTGGATCCAATTTATATTAAAAAATGCTAGTTTCTGCTCATATTTCTGGCCTCTGTGCTGAAAGTAAGATGTCAGAAAAGAAGAAATAAATAAATACTGAAAATAAACAAATTTCATTTTAAAATTTTAACTTGTAAGACAAATGTAAATCCATGTTAAACAATAAAAAAATTAAAGAAAACAATAGAAAATGTATGAATATATCAAATAAATATCCGTAACTTAATCTCATTTTCTACTATTTTGTGTCCACCTAAATCCCAATCAGCACAAATGATTCAGGATGTCCTCAGGAGTTCCTCAGGACGACCAAATGTCCGCTTTTCTTATCCACCCACTGTCCTCAGGACATCATTAGGTCAGAGGACATGGTATAAGGATGTTAAGAGGACATCTGGACGTCCTGAGGAACTCGCTGAGGACATCCCGAGTCAGCTGTTTGGGATTTTTATTTTTGTGTTTGAAACACGGTTGTTTTCTCGCTGTTTTTTTAAGTTTAATTTCGTCAAATTTCAGAGATTTTCTTTATATTTTTATCAGATTTTACCATTAAAGATTTTACATTTGCTTTTTCTTATTCGAACCTATGCAATTTTACTCATTTTCATTAATGTTTTGTCACTTGTTATTTTTTTTTTAATTTTCAGTTTTTTTTATTTTGTTACTAATTTTTAGTTATGTTCGTATATCCATCTCCTTGTTTCGATTAAATTTTTGATAGATTAAATGAATTAGACCTCCCAGCTAACATGAACTGTAAAATGACCTCAAAATGCCATCATTTCGATACTTCATCAACATTTTGATGTCTTTTTGACGTCATTGTACAATTCGTGCTTGCTGGGCTGTTTTCCTTCATTTATTTGATATGTTCATCAATTTTTTATTGTTTTCCATGCATTTACATTTGTTTTACAAGTTAAAATTTTCAAAAGAAATTTGTTTATTTTCAGTATTTATGCATGTAAAGAAACTTTCAGTAATTTTTTTAAGAATCATCGATCGGGTGTGGGATGAATCATCGTAGGAAAAATTTCAATTGGTCGCTATACCGCGAGACTTTTTGGGCTATATGAGGCGTTTGATTCCATTGTCATGGACAAAGCCAAAATCGAGGTATAAGGCACCGAGTCTTTAATTGACGTCTGAGCGCACTCGCGCCCCGTGCACGTATAACGCGTATATATACGTACTGCGAGGACGTCCCGCGGTGTTGTGGCCGATATATAAAGTGCGGCCCCAATACGCCCGAGGGCGGCAGAGGCGGACAGGATTCCGCCCCCAGGTGGATCGGGGTGGCACCCGACATTTCTCATACTGGCGCGCTTGCATAAATAACGACCGATGCTCTAAGGACTCTTCCGATCTGATTCGATTCTTGCCAATCGACTTGCTGCATTTTCCACTCGATTTTATTGTTTCTTTCTTTTTATTTCCATTGTACCTTATAAGATCAAAGGCGAAGCCTTAAGCCATCTATGCGATGTTTTCGAGACATTTTTATAATTGATGATCGATTATTTTCGGAACAATACCGACCATTATATATGGCAATTTTTTGATAGTACTTGAATTAAGAAATTGTTTCCTTCTTTTTAGTAAATCTTACTTAATTCAAGAAAATCTTTTCTTAATTCAAGTAAATATTTAGTTGAAAATAACAAATTTTTTTTCAGTGTGGAGATTGAGAAAAATATACTAAAAAATCATATAAAGAAGTACAAATTTTTAATATTTGATAAGAATGATAAAAGAAACAGGCGACATTAAATTGTCGTTCAAAACATGGGAAAATTAATGGAAGTCGAAAAATACCACAGAACCTGATTCAAAAAACATATAGGACAGCATACACTCAGAGAAAAGTTTTGTTGGCGCAACAAACCTTTTTCTCTCAGTGTACACGGAGAAATATTTTGTTGCAAAATTGTCACTCATACTAGAAGGCATTTCGAGTGCAGAATTTCGTCATGAGAAACATTGCTATTTTTATGTTGTAAAAGTTACAACATTTTTTGGAATTTTTACTATGAGTATGTTAAAAATTGCCATTCATTATATCAATTTTTATTATAAAAAATGCAATTTTTCTCGTGACGAAAGTCTGCACTCAAAATGCCATCTGGTATGGTACAATTTATAAGAAAATTTTTCTGTGCGTATAGTTTTTTGAGGGAACTATGCTTTAAAACTTTTTCCGCGTATATTTATAGCATTTTTTAGATTGAAATAATTTTGATATATTGGAGCAAGAAATAAAGAAAAATAATCAAGAAATGATTGAAACCCATATAGCACCGGGACGTCCCGGGATGTCCTGAGGAGCTTCCGAGAAGCTCCTCGGGACAAAAAAGGGACATTTGGACGTCCTCAAGAGTTCCTCAGGGCATCCCGGGACGGATTGTGCTGTATGGGAAATAAATGGAAAACAAAATGAATATCCAAGTAGCACAAATGTCTTAGAATATCCGCAGAATGTCTCAAAATGTCTCCAGAATGTCCCCTAGCAATCCGGATCAACTATAGACTGACTGTAAACCAACTCTATAAACCGTCTGGTTGATTTTGACTCTTTTCCAACTATCAAATTCGTACTTTCGACTATTAACCGACTACAATTTTATATATCCGTCTTATTTTTAATTAATTTATAGTATATTCTGGAGACATAATTCTGGGGACATTCAGTGCACATGGGAAAGTACAAAAACAATGACAATAACGATGAAATACTGAATAAAAGGAAATGTAATGATTATAAGATACGAAAATGAACCAGAAATATTATTTATTTTGAATGTGATTAATAATAAAAGAAAATTGAAAAATTATAACAATTTTGGAAATAAAAAGTAAATTAGACTTTCAAATAGATAGAATTTTTTAATAAAAAAAATATCTTGAGGAGGAAGTCGAAGAGAAAAAGAAAATTGCGAAAACTAATATGAAATTTTAATTTATGTAAAAACGAAAAAGAGAAGGAATCGTTAAAAAAGGAAATGTAAAAGAAAATTTTAGAGAATACACGAGTAATCTTCGATAGTATGTGACTGTCTTGATTGATATTAACGGTAGAAAAAATGATAAAATGATGAAAATCGCAGACGTGATTAAAAAAATTAACAAAAGTATAATTAATGAATGTATAGATGACCAAGTAATAAAAAACATGTAAAATGAAAGGAAATCACATAAAAAGTTACATCTTCTACTAGAGTTTACTAAAAAAATGAGTATTTTATAAAGTCTAAAAAATGTAAACAAGAATAAAAAAGTAAAAAAGAAAAAAAAAAGTAAAAAAAACAAAAATGTAAATATAAAAAATAAAAAATAAAGAATAGAAATAAAACAATAATGATTATCGTTGATGAATAACAGATGATGAAAAGAGTTAAAGTATAAGAACATGATTTAATAATTACAAATTAGATATTAGAAATTAATATATACTCTTAATTCTTGCAATTTGTTTTAATTGTATATGCAAAAAATTGTAAAACCATAGAGGAAAAATTACTACGACAATAATAATAATGATAATAAAATGAAGATAATTTATGACAAAAGTTTAATAGTAAAGAGAACATGTTAAAATTTTTTGTCTTTGTTCATCAATGGACAAATTTCATTTATTTTCCCAAACATCAAAATGAATGTTTTTAAAAATATTTCTTCAACGTTCTTTAAGAATATTACTAACACCAATAAATATTTTATTTGAAAATTAAAAAAAAAATCATAACAATATATAAGAAGAAATTATACAAAATTTTCAAATTTCTACGATTCATTTTGTCATTGATATAAAATATCTCGGAAAATGTGAATGTCATACCAAAATTTTAAGCATCAGCATAACAAAGTATACGTTTAAGATGTGTAAATAGGTTCAAATAAAGAAATTCGTATACACACGAAACTTTCAACTATTTACAATTTAGGATGTATATTTATGAAAAATATTTAAAAAATAACGAATTTAGCATTTTCTCAAATACTCAGAAATTGTTTTCTGAAAAAGAAAGAGAAAAATAATCAATAAACCTCATTAAATTAATCAATTCTATTATTTAATTTCATTTTTTCATTTTCTTTTCAATTTTTTCTTTAATTTTCCCAATTAATATTATAATAGTACCTTTCTACAACTTTCAATTCCTACAAGTTGGAATAGTTAGTTGCGCAATGCAAATGAAATCAATTGTACGATATAACTTTAAACGATCGATTGTTCCTAAAATTATATTCACATTTATCGGTGATATTTCGAATGGTCCATTTTATACTCGCATTTAACGATTGCAATTTCCAATGCTAATACGTCTCATTGTACCTCTGGAAATGCACGACATTTTTTCATAAGCTGAATGGCATGTCTCGAACAATGCCTACGTAGACTTGTAATGACTCTGCCGTATTGTATCTCTACATACATCTCGACTCACACGACCCCACTTTTCTATCGTATATTCAACTATATCTGCTGGTTCAATTATACGCACCGTAATGTCGCGAGAATTATTTTTTCTTTCTAACCGCAAAAATTTTAAAGACTTACAACAATTACTTTTTTGCTCCAAAGAACGGAGATGAAAGAATGAATGAAGATATGTACGAATAAAATTAAACTTTTATCTTATATTGTTGACTACCCGTAACTATAATTTTTAGTTGACTAAATGTTATCTAAAATTTAGTTAAGTTAAGAGATCAAAACTGTAGCAAAATTAAGGTTAAAAATTAAAGTTAAAGAAAAACTTAAGAATTAAAAGACAAAAGTGTAATGTGAATAAATTTCTTTTATTCAGTTTTAACTTTTAAACTCACTATCAATTCCTGCATTATTGCATCATTAGTAATAATAATGATTTTTTATCATTCTTTAAACACCAATATATATTTTCCATGAAAAACAGAATAAATAAATAATATTATACCAAACGTTCACTCGCCCGATCCCCATACGATCCTCAACAGTTCATATTTATATGTTTAGATTCCCGCAGTACATCTCATTACCATTTTCATGCAGACGAACACGCGTCCCTTCTATATATACTGGATTTCGTATAAAATGACCAAAATAATATAAACTGGTGTACCGAAGGGTGATGATTCCCAAAAATTCCTTGGTAACATCGTAAAAAGAGAGAAAAAAAAACACAAAGTGTAACATCTCGCAATCGATGAATAGCTGGGTTGAAGAAAAAACAAACAAACGACGAACTGGACTCGCGCCTTTATTGACAATCGAAAGGGTACATCTCGGTGAGGAGGATCTCTGCTGAGCCCTCGGTACGCACATACGTATATATATATATATATATAGGCGTGGTACGATCACTCCCCAGGTGCATACGCATACGGCACAGTCTGGGACAATGCTCCGTAGAAACGACATCGTAACCACGCCCAGATCTGTGCCCTAATATTCACTCTTACACGCGTTAGCGTCGACTCCGGGGTCTTCTGGCAGATGCACCGATATATGAAGCGAAATGAAATAAAATAATGCCAGGTCCGAACTCGATTTTCGCTCTGCGTTATCCCTTCGCGCCATATTCCGCCATGATCTCCGCCCATTCTTTTCTTGCAGCCTTCTCTATTAAGTTTTTACATGTTTAATTTTCACATCCCCCTGTGGATGCTCTCCCTGATCTCTCGCGCCCTGGCAAGAACTAGTGTAACCGTGTAATAAATATTCACCGTTCAGACAAGGTGAACAGTCGTAATGTTTAAGATTGATCGCTAGAAACGACAAGTAACGATTCAAAGTTCCCATTTGCAGAAAAATCTTCACCTATTCTCATCGCGGAATGCTTGCACGTGGTATTGGACTATAAGGGTTTAACAGCATGATTTTAATGGCAAGCGAGAGAGAGAGGTGAGACGAGGTCAACTCTACGCGTTTGGGTGACGTTCCAGGATGGACGTCTTGATTGGAAATTAATGAACTCATGCGACACGCCATCTGATCTTAATCAAGGTTGCAGGTAGTTGAATGCAAAAAATTGCTTCGATAGAATGGGAATTACAGGTTGTGCCGAAAGATATTTGATTCAATCTGTCAGGATCAGATTTCAGACAGGTATTCTGGATGATATAATTGGAGTTGATCAAATTTTATAGTGTCAACACATACTAATCTACTTTAGAACATTTTTTCCGAATACGTTTTGTACTTGATCCTGCTGATCAAATGTTGCACTAACAGTTGAACCAATTGAATCGAAACTAATCCTACTGATAAATCGCGGCTTATTAGATGATATTTTTTTGTTTGGTCAAAACACCGATATGATTTCATTTCCACGTGAATCGATTAGATTCTATAGTATATAATTCGATTCAATGTGATTAATAAATTTCACGGATTTGATGTTGTATACGGTCGATTATTCATCAAATGAATTAACATTCATCATTTGAATACATATTCCGCGAAAGAACCAATTTCATTGGATCAATAATTCAATTATGGAAATGGAGGCACAATTGTGATAGTTATGTAACAATTTTTCAACAGTTACGTAACAGATGACAATTATGTAAATGTTAAGTAACTGTCACCTTTAATGTTTGGAGGGACTGAAATTCATTAAGACAACGTTGTAAATGGTCGAGGTCGTTTCAGTCATTCGATTTATTGGGATAAAGAAGGTAGGTATTCAGTTCGAAAGTTAAAAGTTAAATTAAAAGGTTGAAAAGCTAATTAATTTTAACTCAACTTTGTTAATTTTATGCCGTTATCTTATGACTTAAGTTTATACCTTTTACTTAACATTTTAAGTTGTAACTGGATCTTTAAGTTTCAACTTTTAACTTTTCTCATTTAACTTTTCTCATTTAACTTTTCTCATTTAACTTTTATCCTTTAACCTTCATCTTCAACATTAATGTTGTTACGAGCCCCCCCCCCCCCCCCTTTAGATTTTAATAAACTTTAAGTTGATTGTCAAGTTAATGAAATTATTACCATAACCTTAACATTATTATTAACGTTTAACTTTAGAAAGTGCACTTAGTTGAATATCTAAAAATTGCATTTGTTTTTCATTATTCGTGCAGTAAACTTTGTTGAAATGTTAACGTGATATATTTGACTCTTACTTTGGTAACGTTAACATAATAGATGTAGAGGTTAAATTATATTTAACTTTATACACTTGTAATCATCAGGTTTCGTTAATTATCAGAACTATTATTTAAGTAATCTTAACAAAGTTGTTTAATTATTATTAAATAATTATTTTGTTAATTATTTTGTTTAATTTAGTTGAACTCAAACTAAGTTAACTTTTTTGTTCATTAACTTCAAGGTCATTTATAGTTGACACTATAAGTTCCGAGTTGACGATTTTCTTGGCACTCTATAGGCTCTCAAAGTTGTAATTTCTGATAGGTTACCAAAGATAAAGGAAAATGCGTAACAAAAATGAGACCCGAAGAAGATGCGTTTCATTATTTAACAAAAAAATGGAATTGAAAGAATTTATTCACCTAAAATTTTTTATCAACAATTATCCATCAAACTAAGATAAGGAAATCAATACGAAGTGAAAAATTTGCGTCCGCGAATCATTAAACTTCAAGACGTATTGGTGGAAAAATTGAATTTCAAAATGGCGACATCCAACATGGCGAATTGATCTTCGATTTTTCCACGTGTAACTGTTTAAATTTCAAACATTTCTTATAAAAATGTGTTTATTACAATTTTTTGAGTTGATGATCATGAATCTGTTTTGTTAAATTATCTGAAATCGAAGATGGCGGATTAAGTACGCTGGACGAAAATTTTCAAAATATTTCAATTTTTACAGTACTTTGTTTACAGGGTTTTCTTGGTGACGTTCATCACGAATCTGATGCCAAATTTACGAAATTCAAAATGGAGGATCTAATATGGCGGACGAGTTTTATCAAAATATTTCAGTTCATATAAATATAATTTTAAGGGCAGAGTCTGAAAATTCGATAAATTATACGTTGGAAATGTCCAGATTTTGTTCAACGTTCATAAACTATCAGAAATTACAACCGAAAGGTGCCACAAAAAATCGTCCTTTAGGGACTTAATAGGTCAATAACAAAAATTAACTTATTGAAACTTGGATAGAAATTTATCCGATTCTACTGAACTTCAAATCCTAGAATAATACATGAGGCTAGGTGTCAGGTTAGGTGAGATTAGATATTATATAATTTACTTCATATTTTAATTTTGAAGGTATATTGTAAGGCTGGGCTATCGTTGTTAAAATAGGTCAGATCTAATATCATATTCGACTAATGAAGCTTTGCTGCAAAAATGTAGATCATTATCGCGGCCGGTATAGAAACACACACACTATTTTGCATGTACTAATAATAATAATAGTCATAATAAAAAATAATAGGCATGACCCGTTCATGGTAATAATGTATTCGTGGTAATATAATTAAATAATGAAGGGACAAATACAACTTTGGAATTCGGACAGGTATGGGTTAAAAAGTGGAGGTGTTTCGTCATAGTTCGTCAACAGCGGTATCTTTTAGGAGAAGTTAATTTGATGGCACACAAATTGTTCTAGCGTGTAGATAAGTGATGCTGCGAAGTTATTTAACACATGTAAGTTTTACTTCAAGGTTGATGCCCTGATTATAAATCATTTAAAATGGTAACGAGATGACGTGATCGCAATCCCTTAACAGACCCACAGGTATTTCCAAATAGACAGCTCTTAATTTAATTTTCCATATACGAGAATAACTATACGATAACAGGAAATTACGGCTGGCCCACCACCTAAAATAGCTTGAAAAAATACTTCACGAATATTGTAACAATTAATTAATGAGATTAATGACTATCATCAAAGGACGCGTGGATATGGGACCATCGTAGAATTTGCAAATTTAAACATAAATCGATTACGAAGCATTTGCATAAGCATAATTTTATGTTATTATCGTTATCGAAACAAAAATTAAAAAGATTGACATTCTGGCGCGAGAGGAGACTCGGCATTGTCGGAAGCAAATGTAGCAGATGCGACGAAAATTTGCGGTCGGAGCAGATGACTCGTGGACGTGCCAGATCGGAAAGTCCGGCATGGCGCACGATACCAGTATACATTATGATCAATAAAAAAAAAAAGAAAAACTTTAAAAAGAGGAAGATCTTGAATGAGAATAACAACCCGGACAATTACGAAACGCGTGCATGCAAACTACATCGATCTTTGGAGTCTCGAATTTCTTGACACAAATTATCCATCCCGTCAAAATTGCACAACATATTCTTCTCATCTCAAACTATGGAAGCGTAAATGACCAACGGTCCGACCACAAAAGGCTCTACGAGACCAGTTTGCCGATAAATAAGAATATTAAATTGTTGCACGATGTTCCCGAGGGACAAACAGGTTTGCAGAAAAGTTATTTCACGACAGCGACTAGCTGTACTTTATAATGGCGTCTACGAAATAAATTGCATTTTCCTCCAAGAATATATTGGAACCTTATAAAGTTAGTTCTGCGCATTTAAAAGCCTCGACGAACTTATATTCCATGGAATATGAATTTATTGCTTCTTTGCGCCAAACTTTCTAAACTGGTTGAATTTATGATCCTTGCAAACTTCGGGAGACTCGTTTATTTCTATTGCAAAAAGTGATGGAATAATGCAAACGACCGCTGGGCGGATGCTCCTTCTGCTTGCCCAATTGTTCATCGACGCCAGGAATACGAGTTATTACTTGAATTTTATGGAAGACTGAACTTTGGTATATGAAGCAATTTGTCGTATGGGTATGATCGAAGAATGAACTTTTCCTCGAGAATTAAGACAATACCCGGTCAACTCTTGCCATCCTTTGCTCTCGTGATATTGGTATAACATGACATCATGATCAGCTGCAATCATCTTAGTTAAAAAGGCTGATGTTTCAAACTTTTCTGTGAAATTATTCCTTTTCTGCAAGCATGAACATGACTATCCAACGATTCCAGCAATATCGCATGAAGGATTGGAATCAAAAACGTACAAGGCGGTCTCGTATTCGCATGTCGAAGGTGGCGGCGAGGAAACCTTTCAGGGAGGAAACGTTAACTCTAACGCGAGTACGGCGGGGGTCGCCGTTAATTCATAAAAGCCTCGGGAAAGAGGGCATTTCGCATTTTCCCGCGGTCCCGAGGCATCTGTTCGGTGCACAACTCGCGAAAAAGCTCGCTTCGCGCCAGTGCGGCGTCCACGACATTCGAAGCATTGTAGCGCAACGTGTCATTCCGGTAATGTAATGTAAGTACGAGCGTAACAATGCCGTATAGACGTTTAATTATCATAGAGTAATGTCTAATGACATACATTAGTCCTCGGGTCGCCATATGGGGACCCTTTGTCCTCCGTAATAACAGTCGCGCACGGAAAGAGTTGTGCACGCGCATGCGAGGAATACTCCTCCTTCTTCCTTGTACCGATCGCGCTTCGCGAGGACTTGTGTATGTTTTTTCTGTTATTCCTCCCGTTCTCCATCCCTCTCTCTCTATCTCGTTCTCTGTCCCTGTTTCTCTTTGCCCGTCCTCCCTTTGGATCCACTTTTTTGCATATGCGAATCGTTCCGCTGCTGCGTGAGGCTGATTACGGTAATCAGTCGTTCCTGTTCCGGTATATCGGTTGCTAATTATAATCATCGACGCCGCACGTCACTTCCTTGTTTTCGTGTTGCTACTGGTGCACCGAGTCCTATGCACCGCGACTAGGCAAATGCTACGCGATATATGCCAACGGTCGCAATTGGACGGTCGTTTTTTGGTGCACGCATCGCCTCCCGTGGCCTTGTGGCCTTTGGACTTGGTATCTCCCTTTCGTTATAATCATACACCATCAGCCGTGCATCCATTTAAAAGTCTTTAGCGTCGCAACTTTTAACGGACTGCCATTTTGTCGTTTTACCGACGCTTCTCATCCTCCTTAGAGCTAACTTATTTCATCTTGATAAGGTGTGAATGATGAAATAGTGGAATTGGACTCTTAAATTTGAATGTATGTATCGAATGTTAGCTGAATAATGTTTATATCAATGACTGATCTGAACCTCTTGACATTTTTCCATCGTGATAGTAGTCATTGAGCGTATCTTGATTTCGTATTGATAAATGCAAATTGATACAGCCTCCAAATAAAGAAGTTGACGAAGGATCCAATAAAAAATTAAGTGGTCAATCTGAAGAAATAACTTGTTTGGCTTTTTAAAACATGTTCTAGAAGATACACAAATATAATATATATTTGTTAATTGCGCAGAAACTTTTTAGAAATCCAGTAATATAACAAACTTTACTCATTTTCATGCTGTCTCATCAGCTTAACCTCTTTGCTTCATTTTAATAAATTTTGCGTAGTCGTAAAGAAAGCGACTATAATTACAGTATTTAGTGTGAAAGAAATAAATTCTGTGAACACATCATTACAAAAGAATAGTGAATAAACCGTCAACTCGAGATTCGATTCTACACATAATTAAAATGACAAATTGAATAATCGCAAAAGTAATTGACACCTGACATGCTGAAAATGAACACGGAATTATTGAATGTCGGTGATTTCCTTTTCAATACATTTTCTATAAGTACTATTATTTATAGTTCCCAGAAATTACGTAAATATACGGAAATACTATAAATGTAGTTGAGTATTCACATCAAATGACAAGAGCAAACAACAAAGATTCTTCTCGTGATTTCTGGGGATGTCCAAACCTATAGGAACGTCAATCAATTGGAAAATTAATTCGATAAATACGTAATACGCCATCGATCGAACGCAGCCCAAGAGTATACAAATGTTATTCGAACATAATTTTTCATTCGATCAATAAAATTCATAAATCCTAAAGAAAGATTTGTGTATTGAAATGGAGAATTATTAACTCTGTAAGTTAATGAATCGTATCCTCAAGATTTCAAAAAGTACTACCCACCTGCCATTAGAATAATATCGACGACAAAATGGAAAGTCAAGAAGTGATAAATGATGGTGCCTGCGCTTCATCAGAACAATCTTACATATATAATGGTCGATTCATTCGAGCTATCTGAAACTTATTCTCTCCCACAAGTAACTTCACTCGCACCACTCGAAAGTGCTCTCTACCTATGATATTATTCTTGTTAGGTGCAAGATAAATCATCCGACAAGACTCCAGAGAATTCCGCAATAACTTTGCGCTGTCAGAGTGGAGAAAAAATCGAAAAGATCGAAAGGAATCGTCAAAATTTTATGCTATTACACGGGTATCCATGGCACAATAGCATTCGCAACTCTAGTCCCGTTATTGTCCCATCCCGAACTGCGGATACGGGATGAAAACGCATTAGGTGCTCTTTAGGATCGCGGTGATTTCCCTGTATGAGGCGAAAAGACGTGCTGGAGGGTCCTTCAACGGAGATAAAGGAACGTGTTACGCGTATACAGGAGCGAGGGTCTCGAGTCGAAAAGTCCAAACAGCACCATTGACCCTAGGATTCGGTGTGTGCAGAGTCATCGTGGTTCTTTGTACGCGCGGCCGCAGATGAGTCCCGAGATGAATGAACGGACGGCCGATGAATGGGTCGAAACTTTCGTTTCGTGAACGTAACGCTGACCTCGAATACGAGTACTTTTTACATTTTTACCTTTATACGATCGCATCGTGCCGAGTTTCCCATGCATTCGCGGCGACAAATTGTTCAACGACCGTCACTGTAGTATTTTTGTAAACCGCATCTTCGAACTTGACATATATTTTGTATATTTTCTGGAAGAAGTGTCAATTAGCCATTTTGCAGCGAAACGCACGGAAACGCATTAGGCATTCGCACAATGGACATTGTTATCGGTCTGGCGATTTGCATGTGCCGGTTTGCATTGATGATCGCACTTTTTCCACATTTATTCCAAGGCCATTGGCGTGCATTATTTATCTATCTGCGAAAATTATGGCCCGTCGAATGGCGGATCGGATATAGGGTGCCTCATGCGATATCGACCACTAAATGATACGCAGAAATGAATGCGACCATGCAGAAAAGAGCATCAGCTCAATATCGATAATTGCAGAGCCGCTGAAGGCCTCCGAATGTATGTAACGTGACATTATCGGAAAACGAAGGACTCCGGAGGGGGTTAGTACCGTTTTCACCGTCATGCTATTATTTTGCAAGATTGTTTACTTAGAAATTTTGTTTTTGAAAAGGGAAAATGTACGAATTTATCCTATTTTCTCACAACAAGCTCCCCACGCACGAGAAGAGAAATATCTCGGGATTAAACACCGAAAATAATCGTCATAGTGAAGTCATTCATCCGCATTTATCGCTCGTGGCGTATACTCTTTTTCTTCATGAATGTCACCCCTAAATCGGGCTGCTCTGCAGTTCACACGCAGCGTTTACGTATACATACGCGGCGGGTGATGCTCGTTTTTCGCTATTTGTTCCGTGGTCGACACGGGAGAAGAGTTCGTTCGTCCTCGATTTGACGCGCTTGTTTTTCACGCCAAGCCGTCAGCTAAATTTTCCATCGCAGTTTCACGGCTGCCAGGAGCTCACTATCTGCACACTGATCGTGACTTCGTGGTCGTTTAACCGATGACTAACTCTCTGCATGTCAGCGCTGGCGATACCATGTATTTTCTCGTGTGGTCTACCAGATAGTTACAAATTTTCTATGGGTAATCGATTGGGATACTTTCATTAAAAAAATGTAATTTAATAAAAACATGACGAACCTTATTTCATTTTTTAACCTTTTTTTATAATGAATACGACAGTAATAGAGGGATGGAAAAAATACACCAGTAAGATGGTACGCTAAACAAATAGATTTATCAAATCAGATTTTTGAAATACCACAGTATCTGTACAATTGATAAGTGTCGGAATTCCTAATTGTAAAAGATGAGATGATTCTGGATTACGATGCAACACGAAACAAAAGTAATGATCCAATTTCATGATATACAAAATGATTACCAACCATGACAGGTACCAAGAGTTTTCCTATAGTTACGGAAGTATGGGTATGGGCTTTCATTTGGCAGCTTTCATAATGACTACGTTACATCATCATCACTCCTCTACGTGAGGCAAGATGGATGCTTATTTTTGCTCTGTCCGAAAATTGGAAAGTCCATCTTGTGTCCGCTTGGCATCCACAAGATAGAGCGATCAGAATCCATAAAAGACATTTCCGCGTCCATGGGACGTAATATCGGGGCATTACAATGACAAAAAATGAATATGGTTTGGGCAGATTTGGACGTGAATGGATAGGTGAAAGAAATAACTTGGATATCCGACGGACATCTATTTACAACCAAATGAGATGTCCAGTGGATGCCCTTTTTTGTGGAGATTAAAAGTACAGTCAACG
Organism: Trichopria nigra; assembly: GCA_030522945.1. Lineage (NCBI taxonomy): Eukaryota > Metazoa > Arthropoda > Insecta > Hymenoptera > Diapriidae > Trichopria > Trichopria nigra. Next base: position 51,298 of record JAPYZR010000453.1, on the reverse strand, counting down.
ATTATTTTATATATGACCTATGGATATCTGTCTAATGATGTCTGGTGATACCGGAAATGGATGATGTCCATTGAGCACTATTCCATGTTCATATATAGGAGCTGATTTTAGGATTAAAATGATAACGTTCAGATGAATACACAAAAAGGGTATGTTTGGATTACATTTCTACATCATGTGGGTGCTTTTTGGAGTGAACCAACGAAAATCTATTGGCAGCTGAATAATGTGGACATTATGAATTTTTCGAAAAGGTATGAAAATGTATACACTCAAAAAGGAAAAGAATGTCGGTACAACAGCCGCTGGAACCGATGTGCGGAGCGATGGTTTCGCGCATAACGGAGGGTTTCGCAAAGGGCACTGGAGTCACCGCGTGAAAACTCATGCAAATCTATCGTTAGCTCGCGTGTGTCTTCATTGGTGCGTAAAGTGCGCCACGTATCCGTGAATATAAGTACGCGCACGCACGCACGCATGCACGCACGAATTTCCGAGTAAAACGCGTCGTGTGCGCTGGGGAGCCGAAGGAAATCAGCAAATTGAATGCTGCGCAGTTATGGCGGCTTAATGCCAGGCATTTTACAGCCAAGCTTCCCTCCAGCTTCATGGAAAAAAGGCTTCGAAATTGCTCAACGTGCGATCGGTCGCTCCTAAAATACACATTTACGTAGGGTAGGTAAACGGAGGTCCGGCCTTTCCGTCGATATGAGTAAAAAATGATCTCAAATATGAGTTCGAACGTGTTTGCCTTCTCCTGCGGGAAAAGGTGTGGTTAAAATTGTAGTTGATCCAATTGTCAGGTCGGGCAATCCAGGTATGAACATTACGAAGCAAACTTGACATCTTTAATTTATGTTTTGCGTTTGGAATAGGCAGTACCTAATTGACATTTTCACGTGTTTCGACTAAAAAGCGTTCAGTGAATTCAATGATTGGGAGTACGATAAGGGAGCAGCATTTACGAGGTGATAATTATGTCACTCACTTAATGTCATCGTAGCATTTTTTAGACTACTGGATGCTAATCAATTAATGAAAATTCAATTGTCCTACACGCAAACTTGTCACGTAAAAAACCTACCTACAATTCACTGGCCTAAGTCGACGAATATTTTTTTCTATCCTTTCCGAACTGAAAGTCTGTGTTTTCAACATTCACGATGAACAAGGAGCTTCTCCTTTTTTTTTAAACTGTTCTACCCAATCTTCATTGATACTCATATTCATCGATGCGGTCGAAGTAAGAGGTATCAAAACTTTGCAAAAGTCACCAGACTTTATGCCCAAGGCATAGAACTCTTTTAGATATCAGTCATGAAACCCGCAATCAGTAAATGAAGTTATAGATCTTGATGGATTCACTGCATCATGAACATTCAAAAGACAATAATCGTAGAACTTAATTCCGGCTCAGCCTCCGATGTATTGCTTAATGCCCGAGCAGTTTGCAGTTAATGTCTACATTCGAGTCGATCTCGATCATTCCTTAAGCAAACCATTTTTTCTGATGATAATCCCTTCGGCCAGTGCGTCTCCTCCATGGGCTACCGCTAAGGAAAGCGATTACGCGACCTCAACTTGGGCGGCCTCGTGCTCACCGGGGCAGAATGACAGCGACTCTTTAGGTAACCATCGCTCTTCGATTACCGGGAGCTCGAATTATTCCTCATCACTGCGTACGATCGAAATCGACGATACGAGGAAACGAGAAGATTATACTCACGCGCATACCAGGGCCCGAGATTGGTTTCATTTCGTTCCTCGACGATTTCCGTGCCGGACTGGCCTCGTCCGATCCATTTCGCCTTTCGTGCATATAATCGAATTTGCGCGAATCATCTTTAGAAAAATTTAATAAGTCGGTCGATTCTTTTCAATTTCATTTGGCTCCGCTGGAATGGTAATCGTTTGTTTACGATAATTGATTTTTCGCATGATCCCGCCACACTGCTCTGAGTGGTCTAAAGTCCCAGTGCCGCGAGTGAGTATAGATCGTCAAATTCAAACAGTTCCCGTTCTCAGGTATTGTGGGCCATGAAAAAGCAATAGAGTTGTCGCTCTAAACCTCCGGACTGATAGTTGTTTTAGAACTGAGGGATTGCTAAGAATTAAAGAAATTTCAAGATTGCGGATTTATGATGAAAAGAAATCGATCAAGATTCGACGATTAATTGACTACAAGAATTTAAATTAAATGACTTCAAGAATATTTGGAGTAACGACTTATGGAATTATGGTCCATCGCAATAAATGTGGGTTCTAACGACGAAAAACGCAATATTTACGCATAATAATGACTAGGTCTTCATTTTTAACCAAACTGTAATTGGGGAAGGTTATATCCTTCCATGAATAGTTTACAGTCCACGGAAAAGGAAATTTAAATTTAAATGATAAATTATATGTCATTTCGGAAACAATGTGCAACATCCGGCTTAAAGGACCAAAATATGTGGAACAAGGCCGACCTTCAAAAGGGCCTGTTCCTTGCACGAACGTAAAAAAAAAAAAATCGGAGAAGATTCACCAAACATGGACAAATTGAGATTCATCCGAAATACATTGTGGCGTCCGTCGTGCATACATCAAGAAAACATCATTCACCTGGGTGAACTGATTTTTCGCGTTCGAATTTAACACATGAATACAGAGAGGTGCGAGAGGCAACAACAGCGAATGCAGCCACATGGGGAACATCTGGCATTTCACGTGAAAGAGAGGCGAAAGACGAATTTCTGCAATGAAACACGCCCCCTGTCACGCGTCTCTAGGATATATACACGACGGAGAACGCGCGACGCTTTGTCCTGCATTGTTGGTACACCGGCAATTAAGAAACGATTGTTCCGCCAATCTACCGGTAATGAAGAATCAATGAGGTCACTGACGCGAGGAAATCAAAACGTAAACTTGCTCTTATACGGTGCATCGACCGTAAAAAATGAAATTATTCGCATTTGCAAAGTGCCTTCAGATTCCTGATGGTGAACTTGAAAAAGTAAACTCCTATTGAGTGAATAAGGAGTTATTCAGTTTATGTCGTACCTGTCACCTGTACTCTTTCATGTTTGAATTTTCATTGTTCATACGTAATATAATTGTATTTTTAACTTAATAAAGTTAACTTAATTGAAAAGTAAAAATGGATAAAGTTAAATGGATGAGTTAAGTTTAATGACTCATTTAGTTACAGTATTTGATTACTACTTTATTATTATTTCATAACTTAACCAAGTTAACAACAAGAAACGTTAACTTACCCGAACTCTGAATTTCATTCTCATTCAGTTTTTAGAATCTCTAAGTCATGCCCTTATGTGTAATTATCTTTGTAAAGTTGGGACACAAATCGTTTGACCCTGGTACGATTTGCCCGAGTGAAATCGCAACCCCAAATCGGTCTCCGACATCTGTAATCATTTTGGCTCCGTTATTCGTTTCGTGTTTGTTGTCTCTCTCTGTGTGTGTGTGTGTTTCTTTTTTTTTTTTTTGCTCTCACTTTTTACAGAACGGGGATCGACTTTTAAGGGAGACGATCGCGTGAATGGCCATCCACAAACGCGAAGGAAGTGAAAGAGCAAGCTGCGACTTTAACACCGCAGGCGAAATAGAGCGCATAGACGAACGCCCAGTGGCAATGGATCAACAGTCGCTCGGGGCTTTATTTGTCGCTTCGGATTTCCGTCGTCTCGAGCATGGATCTCCGACGACGTATCCAGCGAAATGCGAAAACACGAAGCCTCGTACGTCATCGTGCGAAAACAAAGCGGGCAGGTGACGACAAAAGAGACGGGCTTTTAATTGCCGGACAATGCTGATCGGGCCAACCACACCTCGCGTCATTGTCGGCTGGTTTAGGGCATTACTTACGCTTCGCGATCATGGACAAAACTGAATTCATGAAAAAATGCCGAACAATTCGCGCAAGCTGGCGCGTGCTCTCGCGTCTTTGAAAATTGCGGAATATTGTTTTGCGAACGGAAGAGCGAACCGGGGCCGAAAAAACCCCTTGGCGCGATTTACGAAATCGACGGGATCCTGCAAGAAAATACTTGGTTCGACAATCTGTAGGAGAATGGAAATTGTTCGCCAATGTCTGACACCTATAAAGACCCCTTTATGGTGTATAATGCACGATTGTTTGCTTGTATAAAATAAACAAAATAATTATTTTTCTTCTTTAAAGTCTACACATTAAGGGTGCCCTTACAGTATATGTTCTCTTCCATAATGAAAATGTTCTTATACTTCCAGCCAAACATTGAAAGTTTGGTCGGAATATTATTAAAGAACGAAATGCTAATGACAAGGAAATGTCGTTCGTAAATAACAATAATGTCGAATCCACCTGCATTATTAATACATCAAACATTTTGCAGAGCAAAAAAAAAAAAAAACATGGATCCCAAAAAAATGAAGCACGCGAATATGCGGACCGGCTTTGACTTCCTTCCGGAGCATACACTGGAGAAGAATGCTTATTTCATTGTCTGATTCATTCATTCAGAAAAATTACTTCCGAGGCACCGGAAGCGGATCTTCCGCTCAAGAACGGATGAATTCGCCGGAAAGGAAATTTTCATCGATGACTATGTTTTCTTGTCGGATGTACAGTTTTGAAAGTATTCGACTATAAAATGTCAGATAAGACTATGTAATATAAGAGATAAGAATGCAAAATGGAAAATGGCCTATAGAGTAGATTAATAATGTAAATTTGAACGAATATCTGATCAGATCAAAACGATAAATCAATAGAATACTGAAATATATTAGGATACTATTACGAAATTAATCGAATTTGTTTCAAAATATCTGCTACATAATGACACGACAAAATCTTTTGTTCCAAATTTAGACGCCTCTAATTGTGCAACAAACTTAACCCATTAATGACCAAGAGGACGCAAAATGTACCACAACTTTGCGGCTCTCATTTTGTATGAAAAAAAAGTTTAAACATTTTTCAAAAAACATTTCCGACGTAAAAATGATCCCTCTTTCAGATTCCGAAGCCCAAATTTGGTTATTGTTAACTCAAAAAAAGTTACGGCACATTTTATGAAAGAAAACGCGATTTTTTTAGAATGAAACCATTTTTAATCACCATTATCACATGAAAACCGAGTGCAATTTGCCACGATACCCAAAATATCGCGTCCTCGAATCGTCAGCTATCAAAATCCATGGTTACAGATTGCGAAATTTAATTTTGAAAAACCGACATCAGATTCACAAACAGCGACCTCGAAAACCCCCGAGTAACGAGTTTCGGGCAAATCCGATGAATTTGAAAAAATACGTCCGCCATATTGGATCCGCCATTTTTCATTTTGAAAAACCGGCACCAGATTCGTATTCAGCACCCCTAGTAATGTCTCTTTACCCAGTTTTATGAAAGTAATTGGAAGTTTTAACGTTTTTTTAACGTCAAAGAGCCTTATACAGTCTTTTTTGACGATTCGAGGACGCGATATTTTGGGGTATCGCGGGGCAAATTGCACTCGGTTTTCATGTGATAATGGTGATTAAAAATGGTTTCTTTCTAAAAAAATCGCGTTTTCTTTCATAAAATGTGCATTTTTACGTCTGAAATGGTTTTTGAAAAATGTTTAAACTTTTTTTTTCATATAAAGTGAGAGCCGCAAAGTTGTGGTACATTTTTAAGATATATCGTAGGTTGCAAAATTCAGAATGGTGCATCAAATATTAAAAGTTACAGGATTCGAATAAAAGAAAAAATACAGATTTTTTAAAATGGCGGGTACAATATGGCCGACTGAAATTGTAAAAAAATTACTTAAGTCGCAATACCGAAATTCAAAATATGGTGGATAAAATGTAGTCGACAGAAAAATTTTGTTTTTATCGACGTGACGTGTTCGCATCCGTACTATTGCCAGTCATTGACTATTAATTAATAGGCTAAAAGAATAATTAAAAAAAAATGAAATCAAAATGAAAGAAAATGAGAATCACTTTAAAATTTATAGAAATCACTGAAATCGAAGTAACAAAAGGGGTTAATGTTACGTTGCCTTATGTTTTGAATACCTCCATTGAACGTACACTCGGCCCACATTGGGTCAATAAAATACAATGTAAATAGTTATTGTGTGGAATACATCTCCTGTCAAGACTTTGTTTGGTGTGGGTGGGTTATAATATTGAATATACCCTGGCAGAGAACAGCCTGGCGGAAAGTTGTGTTCATTATGCGGCGGTCTATTAGTCGATCGATCAATCGTGAGAAGGGCGTGAGCGGGCGACGTGTGACGTGTGACGTCCCACGAAGGAGGTACTTGAGGTTGGTGAGAGGAGTGAGGAAAGGGTGACGAGTGACGGGACGGAACTATCGCAAAAGCTGCGTCATATATTTTCGATAACGACCAATAGCTAACTTTAATATTCGGATATTTTTAAAATTGATTGTATACCTTAATTCATAATCTTCATTATAATGATGTCCCGATGATGAGATAATTTTGATGTCCCAAGATGGTGACAATGACTTTGACAGTTTTCGACGAATGGGGCAGATTTTTAATGAAATACGTATGTTTCGATGTCTGTTGGTAGAGTACGTCATCAAATAGTTTGTGCGCTTTTCAACCCACCCCGGAGTCGAGTATCGACTTTGCTACAAGACCAGACAAGGATAGTTTCCAAATTAGGTACTTTGAATGCAAGTCTCAGTCGTTCCGCGTTCGAATTTCTTAGTAGCCATTACATCACAGAGCTTAATCTCCTTTATACGTCCCTGCTCGTCTTTGATCCCGGATTCTCAATGGGATCCTAGGCTTCAGAAATTATGCGCTTAAAAATTGTCACTGACGTGAGGAATTATATAACGAATCATGCGTGTGATACGAACCATTAAATCTAATTTGTTTTTAATTTAGTTTCACTTGGGAAGTTGTTGACACTTTTCAAATCTTTCAATTTCCGTAATCTATCATGAACTTACAATGCATGCTAAGGATTTATATACATGACAACTGCCATTAATGAGTCTAATTTATGTAATTTATTGAACAAAATAGATTTAAATATGTACTAAGAGTTTTTACTTGAATTTTCGCAATAACATAAGAAACGTATTTTTATTGCGAAATAACTTGTCTCTTTTGTTGACTTGTTTATGATTTCTTTGTTGATGACAATTTTATAAATGCGAATTTTGTTGGTAATAATGGTACAGTTGACAATTTTATTGTTTTAAATATTATCGTTGACAATTTTGTTCATGGCAATTTTATTGCTGATAATTTTGTTGGTGACAATTTTTTTGTTGGCAACTTTATTGTAGGCAACTTTATTGTTAGCAACTTTATTGTTAGCAATTTTATTGTTGGCAATTTTGTGATGACAATTTTGTTGATGATAATTTAGTTGACAATTTACAGGACGGATTTCATAAAATATTTTCATAAAAAATTTGCACCAAAAAACAAACTGTAATGAACTTTTCGAAAACATTGTGAAATTTTGCTTATATTTGTCTTATATTTGTCTTATTCCTGCCTTATGTGTTATGAATTACAATAGATTTTATCAGTTTTCATCGTTGAATTTTGTGTGGATTTTGTAAGTATAATTCGGTCGTAACAATTTCCCTAAAAATATTGAAGTTAACAGTTACGCAACTTTCGCAATTGTTACTCGTTACTAAAATATTACTCAATTGTTTTATAACTATTACGCAATTCTCAGAATTGTGCACGCTGATTTTCCCTTAGTGCAATGTTACTGACATATTTAATGCTACATTCCGTGAAATTATTTCCGATTATTTTTAATTTCGTTAGGATGGACTGATTGCGCAATATAATTTTTGTTTTACTTTAATCAATCAATTGTTTCACTTCATTTTATACATTAGGTTACGACTCCGTATTTACAATTTTTATAAATAGACATTTTTGTTTATTTATTTTTAATATATTCAAAGTTATGATTTTCAAATTAAAATTTTTTGGGTTTTTTTTTCTTATATTTTCGTAATTCGTTTCAATGCAGTTATTTCGAAAATAATCATTAATAATCCATTGTCCTACCTGATCTTCATATTTACGTAAAACGTAATCTAAACCTATAAATAAAAAATATTTTTAACCAATGATAAATCAAATCCTATATTTCTTTACAATTTTTGATAGAATTGAATAATTGTAATATATTTCTTTCAAATTCATAAAAATGTTTCATTTACTTAAAACAAAATATCAACATGAAATATTATATTTACTGGCAACAAGTTTTCTGTTCATCTGATAAATTCTAACCTGCTATTGAGTCGTTCGTATTTTCAACTACTTCTTTGAAATATTTAATTAAAAAAAAAAAAAAAAAAAGAAAACAATCATCTTCTATTTCAGTAATGCGATATTTTTACTACAGAAAATTGATTTTCTCGAGCAGAAACCGTCACACCTTTGCATTTCTTACATTAATTTAAAACTACATTTTCCCACAAAAAGTCGACAGCCAAGTTGAATTACAACTCACTTCGCGAGAAGACGCCGTCGGAAAAAAGTTTAACCGGTAAGTGCAGATTTCCAGTGCAAAAACGAACGTTTCAATGGTGTCCCCCGAATGCAAAAATCGCTAAGATTGATTAACGGTCGCAAGGAAGCGAAGAATGATGAGCATGTTTAAGCATCTTAAAAAAGTTTCATAAATTTCGACGAGCGCCATCGTGCAGAATAAATCCCGAATAAGTTCGCGCATCGAGAAGGGACGCCAGGGGACGACGGGAAGAAACTGCCGTGTCGAGGGTTAGTAGTTCCGGGAACGAAACGTTTACTCACGATGGCAATTAACGTAATTCACGGCAGACGTTTCTTTTTACGCAACTTGACACAGACGCCTCTTTATATAATATTCGATACTAAACCTAATTCTGTTTTCACGCTATCAAACGATGCCTTATCTGATGCCGTGCTCGAGCGACCTCTTGATTCTTTAATTAACTTTGGCCGCGAAATTCTTACCTATTACACATTTGAAAACCGAGGAATTTCAATCACATAATAAAGATGAATAAAGTCACCGATGAGCTATTTGTTATTGATCGATTTGAATTTCAATAGATTTTGGAAATTGTTCTGGTATTCGAAATTAGTTCATTTATTAGGTGGGTCATGGATGAACTCGAATTAGATCATCCCATAATGATCGTTTTCAACTCCTAAAATTTGGACTCCAGCATGATAGGGTTTATCATTCAATTTAATGTTCTATGAGAATGAATATAATTGGAACTCTTTTAGAGTGTAATAATTATAAGGAAGACATATAACTTCTCTAAATGACCTATTTTCTTGATCAATAGAAATACCGTTCAATTCATTTAATGTCCGCTAATAACAATGTGATTTTTTGTCAAGTGTCCAGATTGTGATTTCATCCTGCACCCAAAATTGGGTTCCAGCTACTATTTCCTGCCAAACACCTCTACCATCTTGAAATTTAAAACTTATTAGTTTTCATTCCGAGATTCGCCTCAATTTTTGCGTGTAAAATTGTAATTGATGCAGACTTCTCAATCTGCCGTCTCTAGACCGAGTTGCGCCGTAAATGAAACAGACAACAGATTACTGATTCTTCAAAGAGTCCAAATTGTTTCAAATTTTTCACTGCTTGTTTCGACAAATTTTAGCAATCTCCAACCACCGTCCGTTTCATGAAATGAAATCGGCATTTTTACCGGAACCGCCAGATGTTTTCATTATACTCGAGTCTTTTGCGCGCCGAGTCGGACATTTGTTTCACACGCGTTTCGGCGCTTAGCGCTTAAAAGCTACACGGGGTCTCATTTCTTTTCGGGGAAGCGATATTTCATACTCAAACGGCCGCGTTTCGAGACGCCACGGCGGAAGGAGCACGACTGCGACCCGAATAACTGCGGAGATTTAATGAAGCCGCCCACATTCGCAAAACTGACGCATCCTAATTTTCCATTGGTGTCTCAATTACCGTGTCCTATACGTTACTTGTTTACGAGGAAAACTTTTCATTAACACTTGATTAAGCAGGAAAGACGATTGGCAATCTGGTCAACTTTTACTGAAATTAATTAAATGATTATTGCCTGACTAAACAATTGAATATAAGTTCATTAAAGGATTTGTTGACTACATATGGGGTGATTTCCATCTCAATTCTACATCTCTTTGCGTGAGAGACCGTCACGTCTCTTGAATCCGCAATGGACTGCAAGAAACAACGAATACCATTATCAAATTGTATCATTTCCAAGATTCCATCCAAACAAAATCCCATTGCATTAATCCATCGTCAAGATTCTATGATTAGATGGATCATCACACTCTTGCAAAATAAGGGAAGCCACTTGGATTCAGCGTGCGAAAAACAGGACACACCGTGACAGGCAGTCACATCCACCAAGATTGAAAATTTCGACAGACAAAGAAAATACCGATTACCGTCTCGGAGAAAAGTTGAAAATGTCTCAGGTTCCCGTACACGGTGGCGATAAACGTTATAACAACGCCATGCGTTCAATGTAGGTCGATTCATTAAAAGTCGAAGGAGGCTGTCGACGAGGGCACGTCTTTAAACTCTCACATAAGTCACAAACCGGAAGTCCGTGGACTTTTTGCCCTTTTTCGTATTTCGTTCGTCTCTCAAGCGTTTCTTTCTTATATATCGTTGTTTGCAGGTTCATTTATCACCGGCACAGCGCGCCGGGATCGAGGAACGTTCGACCTCACGTCGAAACAGATTATTAAATTAGATATACAAGCAATCGAATTGATATTCCCGCCAGTCATTGTACACGAAACGCGTGGGATGGTGTGGTCGATGCATTTTTATTTTTCTCGAATTATCCCTATACGCTCCTTTTATTTTCTATACATATATATATATATATATATACTCGTTTATCTCTCTCGCTCCATCGCGGAGGTGCACCGTTGCGATATTCTTATACACGCGAGGTTTAATTTTCGAATATTTTGTTACGTCTCCCGCATCATTATCGCAATTTACGAGCGTAAAAAGCTGAAGATTTGCTTACTTTATCGGTACGAATCTTCTCTCGCCTCTTCGTCTCTCTTCAACACACGATGTGAATTTCTCGCGTCTCTCATGCCTCGCATCACGGCGATGTAATAAAGTACGCCAGAACGCGAAGGTGCAAGTCGAGGGTGTCCGGACGAGCGTTTGAAGTTCGGATTTTCCTTTTGCAGTTGCGCGCGAAGATAAATCGATGTCATGTAGGCGAAAACAGCAACGTTATACAGAAATATGATGTAGTGACGTTAACACGTTCTGAAGAGGATACGCGAGACAACTCCGGTTACTCCCCTAGATACGTGGCGGTCCCGATTTAGGATCTAAGGCCGATTTGTTCTTTGAATCTCCGAATTGTGCGAGGAATATTGTACACTTATATTCTTTCCGATAGTATTGCAAAATATTTGTCAATGTTGATTTAACAATTGACATAAATCAAATAAAAAAATATGTGATAACATTGTCTGTCGTGGAAAATACGTGAAAATATTTTTTGTTTCAAGAAATGAATTCCAAATCACGCATAAGAACTCCCATTAGCGGTTTTATTCCGATCTTTTTGCTAGAAAGGATCATATAATTTTGCCATTACCGCAGCTTTTTCCTGATCGCGGATAATCAGAAAATATCAGGTTTTCTAAAAGGCACTATCGGGACTCGGACCCGATCATTTTTATTCGTTATTCATCTAATGACGGGATTGTTTTTCTGGTCGCATTAGCTGCGGAATTGCGTATCACGTTAATGATAACGGTTCGCTGGATAATTGACCACGTGTGTATCAATTAGCGGGAAATAATGACGTTACATATACAGCGCATCGGCGAAGCTGATATGTCAACGTTTCCACCCTCCTTCAGTACTGACCAACCGGACACTTTAATGACCTTTAACGATGGGCAATTAACTCTTATCCGGCGTAACGCTATATATCGCGCTTGCCTTTCAGAATCGCAGCATCCATCCAGCAAAGAGTTCGCACTGATGCGACATCTCCAGCCCCACGACTACGGATCAATTTGTTCTATTTCCGAATTAAGCAGCCTTTGTTATACGTCATATCGAATGTCACCGAAACGCAACTCGAAAATGAACTTTCTAGATATGATTCAATAACACAAATGTAACAGGTATATTGCTACTATGTAACATTTATGTAACAAGTAACAATTATATAAATGTTATGTTACGGTTACATTATGTGTTTGCAGGGATTATATTATTTCGGTCGATATACATTATGCACTAAAAATGCACTAGAAAAGGTCTGTCTATTATGAAGGTAGAAAATTGCAGTAAACTCTCAAAGAACTACCACGCAAAGCGATAAGATTCATCGCCATTCTCATCAACTCCTGCTTTCGAATGTGTCAATTTCCCTCACAATGCAAAGTCGCACATGAAATACTAATACCAACACCAGGAAAGGATGTTAGCAATCTGACGTCATACCGACCAATCAGTCTGTTACCAGTAATGTCTAAGATTTGCAAAAAAGTAATTCCGAAACGGCTAAACAACTTGATCGAAAAAAATAAGCTCGGTTTTTTTCTTGTTTCCTCCTGGCATCCTCCAATGGCATTGGACATTCATCAACTTTTGATTTGTCCGAGATCACTTTGTTGTATAAATAATGAACGTAAAATACGATTATTTTTTACGTATGTAACTATTTATTTGCAAATAACTTGATAGTTGATGAGAGATGCATTATTATTTCAGCAACAATTAAAATTTATTATTTAATGCAACATTTTTTTGGATTTTTACGGTCACATTACATTAAAAGAGTACACTATTTGCGTGAGAGGTTATCACGTCTCTTGAAATTGCAGTAATTATTTTTTAGTTTTATTATCTCAAAGATGATACCAAAAACACGGAGAACATAAAAAGTAAATGACTGTGTGATTAGCGTGGTTGATCCAAAAATACGTTTGTTCCGCGCGGCGTGAGAGGCAGCTGCCTCTCTTGGATTCTCCAGTCGCGTTCAAATCGTTGCAAAAGCATATAAATTAATCGTATTCCTCTCGCATATTTCCGATTGCGAACCCCATATGGCAATCGTGATTATCGAATGAATATTAAATAGAAGTGACATTTTTAATTTCGAATCAAGTCGAAAGCCTCAAGAGACATCAAACCTCCCGACTCCGTCAAAAAGTGAAATGGAAGAGAAAGACATTTCATTCCGGGAAAGAGTGACATATTCGCCGCACGGAATGAAGAACGTACGAAACTTCAAAATTGGGGCTATTCATTTCGTGTATCAAAGTATGCGGAAAGTTCACGGTTGACTGGAACGGGACTCGACCTCGCCCCCGACGAATCATAAGCATATGAAAATGAAAATCGTAAAGAAATATTATCGCTCGAAACGGATACAATGTCGAGGAGCGAGAAGCCCTTTGAAGTTTCCTCCAACACTTCGGCGTGGCTAATCGGACGTAATTTACGGGTGACTTTCGAGGGCCCTTCGAGGCCGACTCCTAATCTGCCTCTCTCGGCCGTCCTCGAAATTCAACTAACAACAACAGCGAGCCAACCTCTCTTTCGACGCGGAGGTCTCTTTTTTCATAAGAGGGCGGCGGCTTTGGTAACGCGATGCGCGTGCCTCGTCTGTTCACGTTAATACACTACTGAGGCTAAGTTGGGTTACCTATACCCGGCCACGCGTTTTCTACCCCGATATATACATGCTTTTCTCCTTTCCTATACCAGATCACAGTCACCCTGATGACACTTGTGACTGACACTTCGTGGGATGTTGTTCCATATGCCACGGAAGGCGGAGAGATTCCCGTTCGTTTGATACACTTTCCACGACTTTTGAAAAAGACAAAATAGTGAACGGGTGAAAATGCACCGAGAAAATGGGTACCAACGGTTCCTGATGTCTATAAATAGAGTAACAGTTAGGTTCTTGCATGTACAATTGTCAATCTGAAATCTTATGGTTTCGGGTAATAAATTAAAAATAATTAACCTTTTACAATTTAAAAAATCATTTTTAAACGTTTTTAAAAAAATGTCCATCACAATTTTTGTAAAATTACCAGAAAAATATTTAACAATATGATTGGAAAATATGGACGTGACAGATGTACTAAATGAAATCCATTCATATATATATCTTATACATTACATATTGTACCCGCACTTATGTAATGAGAGTGAAACCGAATTCCAAGATCCGGGAGTCCACCTACATAACAGCAACAAAACTGACCTCGTTGTGATTATAGGGAAATCATATAATACAGGATGGTACAATTGAAATTGCAAGTTTGTGATAATAATTGGACTTTTTTATTTAAATATAAAAGACTTCGTTCATTTTTAATAAAGTTGGATTTTATATATTTTTTATATTATATATGAGGTACTCCATACTAAATCGAATGAAAGTTTCAAATGCGATTTTTTCAACTTTTTTTTTCTACAAATTATTCGTAAAAAAAATATTATTTTGGGAGAAAAGTTTGAAAAAACTGCACATATAAGGGATCCAATAACATAGGAGTCCTGAACAAAAATTTGATCCGGTTTTCAGTTTAATTATGTGGAATTATTTTTACTTGACCCTTGCGGACTATGTAAATAAACTTGCATGAGGGGCCAAATCCTAAATCAATGGTATGTAGTAAATATTCGAAGATGGCCCCTCATCGCAGTGCACTTAAATAGACCGCAAAGGCCAACTAATAGTAATTTTCATAATTAAACTATAGTAGTTGGATAAAATTTTATTAGTGAACTTTTTTTTAGGCATCGTGTGTACACGATAAAAATGATAGGCTACATAATAAAAATTTCTCATCAGTAAAATTCGACATCAATGTATGAAAAGCAGTTTTAAAGTAGAGCTACATTATAGATAGAATTTGTATTAAAATGTGACTGGAATTACGAAAATTGAGATAAAAGAAACAAATTTATACCTAATTATACATCATTTTAATAGCTTCCGCGAACTTCTGACATTTGTAAAAAGTTAAAGGTTTCCTGAGAAATTTCGACATTTTATATTATCCGAGCTTTCGTTCATTGAAGAAACCCCTCGGCGTTACTATTTTTTTGGATTCCTGCGAACATCTTGAAACGTTTACAATTTTTTTTTCTGAATCTCATAAAGTTCTGATATGTTTTTTTTTTCAAATTTCGTGAACGAAATTTTAAAAGTTGTCAATAATAAAATTGAATTTAGATATATGTTTCTAAAAATTAAGTTTTAAAAAATAACATTTAAAAAAAAATTCTTTTATTTTAATCGGTTAGGGTAATATAATCGGGTATAAACAATAATAATATTGTTCCATCATTCTCGATAATAAAATCGACATTAAATTCGAGAGCACATAATAGGCGGTAGGAGCGTTAGGGTTGAAAGGGAAAGTTAAAAGGGGTGAGAAAAACGTACAACAGAATGTGGTGACAGTGTAGGCTGGGTCAAGTTATATAGAAATCGATGCAAACATCATTTATTTCGTTAAGTGAATATACTATATAAATACTGCAGTAGTAGAAAACTTCATCAATTACAAATGACAAAAAATACAAAAAAAATTATCACTTACTGTTCATATGACTTTTACGAAATCGAAATCGGGAGAGGCAATATCTTTTTATTATTTAATTTATAAGAAAATCAATAAAGACCAATATTCCAGTAGATTTGCTTAAATTTTCACTGTGTGAAATTTAGAAAGGATAAAGAAAATGTAATTAAAGCGTTATAATTTTAATCTTTTTCACTTTTTCCAAACAATTACTAAATTTCCAGACTGTTAAATAAAACTATCAAACCTTGGAGAATCGTAATAAATATTAATAAAACAGAAACAATTGATAAAAATTATATTTAAAGAAAAAAAAATTTTAGAAGACGAAAGATACCCCGACGATTTAATGCATTTTTACGTTGATTTTACATCATGTTTGGCTCTTGAAGAGATGAAATTATATTTGTTTTCTAGGAAGTAAATTATATTTTTGTTCTAGAACATACAACTAAATTTTCTCCCCTATTTTATAGGATCGAAGGAATGATATGCTGCTGTATTCACGAGAAAATGATGAAAAGATATTTCACAGCGTCAAAAATAAATAAGAGAAAATGAAGATAAAGGTATACTTGATTAAAAAATTAAAATGCCATATGTAATGTTATTTGTAATGTCAACGATTTTAGCAAGAATCGCGGAGAGAAAGCTAAGAGAGTGTTTTCCATCATCATTCCTTTCCGAAAGTGTGAACATGGAAAGTTTTGCTTTTCAAGAAACAAGAAAGTTCATGTTTTTTTCTAAAACACTTTTTTCCGTAAATTTGACTGATCCATTTAGTAATTATGATTGAACGATTTCCTAATTTGAATAGTGAATGTAGAAATTTAGGAAGTGAAGAGATCGTAAAAAGATTCCTTTCAGAAAAATAGAATGATTTTTTTTTTAAATCATTCGGTGGAATCGAGAAATTGTTATAATTTCACATCAAGAGATAATTAATATTTGAAAATTGTTATAAAATCATTTTAAACGTTTTACATGTTTTAAAAAGTTTGGAAAAAACGAAATTATAAAAATGAGAAAGCTAAGAATGCAAAAATTACAAGTTATTTTTTTTTATAATTGACAAGAATAAAAGGTAAGAATGAAAACAAAGAATGTGCCATTTATACAATACATTAATTATTATAAAATTTAATTCATATATTTAATTAGTGTAAAATGTGGCATTTCGACGCTGACAAAATAAAACACCATCTAATGACAACACATCGATAAATAACATGTACGTAGATAGGAATGTTAATTACAAACACGTACCGTACACACGGAAATCTGACATATGTAGAAAAAAAAATCAAATTTCTTATAAAAGAAGACGTATTAATTACTTTTGATTGACAGCAAACGTAATTAATATTGACACGATACATGTTCAGGAACGCGATAAAGTTTCTGAGAAATCTAAATAAGGTACTCGAGGGTATAAGGAGGCTAGTAGTAGCATTTCTTCAACCCTAGGCAAGCAGCAAGCGGCTTTACTTTGATAAACTTGAAACCGATCCAGCAGTGTCAAAGGAGCGACGTCTTATGTAGAACCCTAAAGCTGACTAGCTTTGTAGAATTTTCGTTGATGCGCTTATGATAAAACATAGCTCGAAATTGACACCCATATTATGTACATTTTCTCATCTGTTACCGAGAAATATGCGTGAGGAAGAAATTATCGTTTGTGTCTCAAACCATTTTTCCACGAGACTAATAAATATTTTTTTTTTACTAATAAATTTTATTATACTATTTATTTTATAAAATCGACCTTCCTGTCTCTTGGTGGAACCCATTGTTTCTTGGATGTAACCAATATTATTTAGTATAATTGATAAAATATTACAATAATAAAGCTGGACATCAATGTACACAACTAAATAAAATGACAGGTTAAATACGAGCAATTTTATATTTACTTAAATTTACTGAATTTTTCTCTCCGTGTAATTAATGAAAACAATCCAATATTTAAAACATTGGTTGACTTTTTTAAAAATCAGGTATATAATTTTAATTTTCTAGACGATCCATACCTGGAAATATTAATATAAAAAACAGGAATTGATTTGATAAATCATTAATCAAATTAAATGATTAATGAATTGCGAACAGTTTTTAAAACTTATTCTTTCACATTTTTTGAAATGTATTAATTGTAGTGAAAATTCCTTTTGTGGTATGTCAGGGTTGCCTTTCATATAGTGGACTTTTCCATGTACTTGAGAATGCATTTTAACGTCATCACTATACGTGGATTGATTCAAAATTCGCTGTATTTCGACAGAATTTTTACAAAATTACACAAACTGGTATTGTTTCAATAGAAGTAAAAACCTCGTGGTTTTCAGTGATATCTAGAGAGGTGGCAACACTGATTAAACAAATAAAAGATTGTAATTGTAACCCTATAAGCATTTGGTCGTCAGAAAGGTTTCAAATGTAACATTTAAATTTAAAATCCTCCTTTTTGATCTTATAAATAAAAAAACATTTGGAATGTTTTTAAGGTAGAACATTTACGGTTTCTGCAACGTTACGCAAACTTCTATGTAAGAATTTTTTCTTACCTTCGATAATTTAATGTAACTTTGATAAAATGATATGAATTTCCATGATATAAAATCATTTGACCCACCACCAAAAAGCTCCAGAATTAGATTTGCAAAAATAAACCATTTAAAAAAAAGAAAGAAAATATTTTAACTCAGATAAGTAAATATGATCCGAAAATTAGTTCTATCGGTGGTTCATTGTGCGAACAATAGCTGCGAACGTAATTAATAATAGCAACTTATGTCATCGGCAGTCGCTTGGTGTTTTCTTAATGACAGGGTAAGGTTTGGGTTTCGGGGGTCGTATCGTATTTAAATGGGCTCTCAAGGTAATTCATCTTGACGAGCCGACACCCTCCCTGTCTTTCAAAGGCAGTTTTGATAATCTATTTGTATTTTAAAAAGCAAATTTTCGATGGCATTTCTCGACGGATCGTCATTTTATCGTCACTATTTTTAATGCAAAAATTTAAAAAGTAGATACGTAAACATAAGTGATAAAGTTTTTTCATTTTTTTTTTATAAGATATAACTTTGATACAAAACTAAAAAAATTGTTTAGTGTTTTTGATTTTGTTCATAATAACATAAAATATTCATTTGATTTTTGAATTCCTCTTAATATTGCTATTTTTTTTTATTAAAACGAAGCAAGATTCTTTCCTCTGGAAATATTATTTTCCCAACGAATGAAACTGAACTTTACATCCTGAATTAAAACAAGATATTTTCATTAATTACTATTCGAAACAAAAAAGAATTGCAGCAAGTACTAAATCATGTAAAATTTTAAAAGTAGTTACCTCCGCCACAAGCAGACGGACGAAGTATGGACAATGCCCTTAAAAATTTGCAAATGTAAAGTGAGTTGTGGAGGTGGCAGTAAAAAATAAAGAGAAAAGACCGTAATGATAATAAGGGACTTACATATATAGGGAGGGACAGAAATGATGTGTACGTGCCCGGGAATGGTGGCGGGGAAATTGAATAACACCCTCCCTCACCCTTCTTGGTTAAATCACCGAAATGCCCGAGCTTCTCACCGTTAAGCGTACCATCGTCGGTTCGTTGGGGTACCCTATATATACATCTATATATACGAACTACGGCGCTACGTCGTTACGTCGTTTTGCATAACGATCTTATTCCGTAATCTCTGGCATATTGATCCGTTTAGTATATATGGGGACGGGTTCGCGACGTTTCAACATTCTTCCCGACGATCTCCATGAGAAACTGGTTAAAATTTTTTATTGATTCTTTTATTTTTTTTCTGTGATATCAATCAAGAATTAAGTAAGATTCGTATGAAATTATTGGATATAATTAAAACAACTGTTGTCAGTTATCGTAAATGGATTTCTAAATCAAATTATTGTGGTAATATTGGATCTTTTAAATACTCCAATAAAATTGTTTTTTTTTTTTACTTGTTTTGCTGATATCATTATACTTTTTTTATTCCTTATAAAATCTCCTGTTTTTAGGATTAGTTATGTTCCCATACTTAAACGACGTTTCTTTTTCAGTGTTGATAAATTCCATTTTTATGTTTGTATTTTAACGTTTTAATTTATGCTTATATCATGTACTTTATATTTTCTCAAGTATTTTAATCATTCATTTACAAAAATCTATTTGAACATATATACTTTTTTAGTATATTGATGCAAATTCAATAAAAACGTCGAATAATATTTATATTTTTAATATTTTTTTTTTACGAGATGATATACACAGGGACGAATTTATCGGGTGCAAGAGAGGGGCACCTTAAAACCTAATATTACAATTAATTCGACAATTACAGATATGTTTGTTGGGTTATTTTATATACGATTATACCTTCCGAATTTTAAAACTTGATAATAAGTTTAACTTCATATTGTACTAATGTAACCTATACACAAACGCAAAAGAAAAAATAGTGGCAAGTATAAAGAAGTCAAAGACAATTATTTTGAAAATTATTAAATTCACTAGTAATAAAATTAAATAAAAATGAGTAAAACGAATCGTTTAAACGAATATTATTGACATACTGTTCAGATTTAAGAAAGACTGTTAATAATGCATTTCAAACATGATCGTGAAATGAAATAAAAGAAAAAACATTAAATATGGAGATAAAGTTGTATAATTTTATAAAAGAAAAACAAAAAATGTTTACAGAATTTAAAAAATATTATAATAGTGGATCAAAATAAAAAAGTGACAACAATAAATGATATTAAATGTAAAATGTGATATATATATATATATATATATATATATATCAACAAAATAAAATTAAAGCGAAATATAGACGGATATTGAGAAAAAGTAATTACAACAGAAAAAGTAAAAAGTTACGAAATGAAATTAAATAACTTTGCAATACTTTCCGAACTCTTTAAAATTAATTTATTTTTTGAATGTCATGATCATTTAATTTATGTCTGCATTTACGTGAAATGATTCGATAATGGTTTAACTGCGAATTAATTGGAATAAAAATGAAATATATTTCGTTCAATTTTTAATACACATCTTAAACAGGTTCTGATTCTATACATGAAAACTGTTTTTCTATCATACTTGTTATTTTTATATAATAATAACGATTTTTTTATGTAATGTCGTTTTTTTGTAATAATTACGATTTCGTCAAAAACATTTTTTTTTCAACATACGTCTTAACAATATTTAGAACTGGTTAGACTTGAATCCATCGATAAATTGTACCATTATAATCAAAAGAACAGTAGAAATTTATAAAAGAAGACATTTTTCGCTGTAATTTTAGATTGATATGATTCCCAATTTTTTGTGAGCGGTAATGAACAAGTAGCATAAAATATTTGTGAAAACCAAAGAAATCTAAAACTCGTTATCAAATTAATGATTAAATACTATATGTATTATGAATAAACAAACAAAAATGCGATACTAATTATGCAAAGACATTGTCGGCATTATCAAACAAGTTCCCACACTCCTGAAAGAATAAAACTACGCGGAGAGTTTACGAAGTTCGGCTTCGATTGAATGTTGATTTTTGAACCTTAAAAACTGTAGGTACTACCATTAAATAGACGTCGTTAGAGTGAAAACGAATCACACCGTGATCGAGAAGCATCGAGCACAGTCATTGTCCCTAATAATCCCGAAGACTTGATTATCTCGCGAGCCCGGAACCTTAGTAGATGACTCGACTGTTCCTTGCGTTAAAACTATATTTGTGCACAATCAAAAGAACCGAAGGAATCAATTAACATTGTTTTATTTTTTATTGTCAGCTAAGAAATTTTTGTACGTAAACACAATTTCGATGAACATTTACCGTTTTTTCTTTTATTGTTTTGCTTAGGAATGAGCAAGACACTAATCGAAGAAAAACGAAATTTTTTTTAAATATTACTTACCAGTTCACATTATCTTTGCCAAGTGTATTACCTTAAAACGCTGGATTTCGTTCTAGTGCTGATAACTTCACGTCCAACTTCCATTTGTAGACTTGTTCCTTTGTCTCTGATTGATGTCTATGATTTCCAATAGTATTGCTGATCAATGAAAGATTGGATTCTTTATGTCTGTACTTCTTGGAGAAAAGATTCTTAAATAGTCTTTGACAGACTCTACTTGATAGTATCAGCAAAGTGGAAAGGTCAACGAAAACATTGTAGACAACATGGTTTGAAATTTCATTTCTGTTTTTGTTTTTATTTCAAATTATAAACCGCGAATTGACAGTATCCTAGGAGGACAGTTGCCGTGGCGTGAAGTGAAACTTGCCGTTCGCTGACATCCCATCATGCATCCGAGGATTCGTGGCCGTCGTATCGGTAAAAAGGGCCGGGACTCCCGATACGCAAAGGGAGATGGAGCACAGAATACATGGCAGAGGGGGGCCGATGTTATGATGGGACATTTCATGGCTCGGAGGATCCGTGACCTAACAGCCCGTGCGACATTACCGGCCTGGAAACACCCTTCCTCCATCTCCTTCCCCTTGCTTTCTTTCGCTTTCATTGCCTCGCAAATCCACGTAGCATCTAAGGTCGCCTTCATCGGGTGTGTACGTATCCCCGATTTGTCCCCTGCTCGAGCGGAATGATCATTAATAACCTTAAAGAAACAAACAGATTAAACCAACTCGAACGCTGATAAGGAGGTTTTCGCGTGACTTTGTCCTGACGCACTTTTGGACATGCGAAAATAACCGCGATGTGATTGCCGCCATTTCAAGAATGACCTATTCTAGCAACTTTTTCATCCAGGTACACGTTTACATCAACTGTATTATGACATAAAAATGACAGTTAGTACATGTCTGCAATTGATAAAATTTGTTGGATTATAAGGACTTGTATAACTACTTTATGAAATATATCTCTTAAAATGTATAATGAATCAGTTTTATTTTTATTTCGCGACCAAGTCCAGTTAGTCAGAAAGCAACGCGAAAACCTCCTTAATGGATTGAACTTACTTTAAGTTGAACAATAGGAGGGATCACCGTCATTGATTGAGCAGCGTTGACAAGAGCAAGGATCGAGCGAGGAGCGCTAAAGCGTTAGTCGACCAATATCTAAACGTATTGTGAGCTTCGTATAGTACGACATCATGTAATTTGTCTACAGGGAAAGGCGTAGGAGAGAACGATGACGTCGAATGAAATGTGACGTTTACGTGTTGGTTTTACTCACAAAAAGCATCATTTATTTTCTTCTGTGTCTCTTTAAAATGAATTTATAATTTTCATAATAATACTCTAATAATAATAATAATTAATAATAATCGTTAATAATTAATAATAATTAATAATAGTAAGTTACTAGCTTTGAGCTGGGCCGGTCATTGTGATATGGGGCCTCGAATCAACGCTCGAGCGAACGGGGGAAGGAGCATGGATGTCTACTGGATGTCTCGAATTCGCATATTTTCTCTTCCAATATGGAGAATCGAGGGACGCTTCACAAAATCGGTGAAACTAGGCGATTTGTGACTAGTCTCTGTGTTCCGCGACTTGTCGCGGGGGCAGCGTGTATCCTAGGAGTGTACTTTATGTCTGTCTGCGTGTACCTCTTCATCGCGCTCTCACTCTCTCTCTCTCTCTCTCTCTCTGCCTCGATCATTCGCTCTACCTCATTCTCACTATTATTATCTCATTTATTCTCACTCTCTCTCTCTCTTTCTCTCTTTCTCTCTCTCTCTCTCTCTCTCTCTCTCTCTCTCTCTCACATTCGCGCTCTCCCTCAATTTTGATGCTTTTTTTCTCATTCATCGTCTGCTTCCTCCGCGAATATTTATACAATATTATATCGCTCGAATATAATATCATCTCTTTCGTATTCTATTTATTTCGCGCGCACGCGAACGCGCACTATGTATAATTATTTACACGTCAAGTAATAACGACTTTGTTAATAAATTCATTACAGATTTTTAATAAGATAGTAATAATTAATAATTAATAATAATTATATAGCGTGCAGGGGAAAGTGGTTGCGTGGACAATTGTCGCCCTACAGACTATGTACAGGTGGAGGTGATGAGGGCGAAGGTGTCTGCGTGTTGCCAGGAGTACCAGGATTTTGGGAGAGATTGTAGGAGTTGTTGTTAGACTGGGAATGTGTTTGCTGGTGATGGTAATGGTGCTGTTGCTGTTGGTGATGTTGGTGATTGTTGTGGTGCTGATTCAGGGAGTGGTTCGGTTGATGGTGCAGGAGGTTCCGGTTCAGGGAGTAGGATAAGGGGGAGCCCAGGGCCGTTGGGGCACCGTTATTGCAGGCACCGGTGGCGGCTCCGGGCCCCACCGGGCTCAGTGCATGCTCATCCCTGCGTGCGGATGATGATGATGAGCCGATACGGAGGTTGCGTGATGATGCGGATGGTGCATTAGAGGCGGGAGATGAGGGTGGTGGGGATGGTGTGGAGTTAGAGACGACGGCGTCATCTGCATTGGGGTCATGGGAGCCGTCGACTGATGCGACAGACTGTTGGCGCTGTTCTGTGAGTTGGCTCTGGAGTCCTGAACTCCCACCGCAGCCACCGCCGCCGCCGCCGGCAGAGCCTGTGGAGCCTGCAGCTGAGACGACGACTGCGGAGGAGCCGGAACCACCGAGTTGGAAGTGGGACTCTGCTGACTCCCGTTGTCCTCGCTGTCGGAGCAGGACTCGGCTGACGAGCTCCCCGCTCCCCCCTTGCCCTTGCTGCCGCTGCTGCTGCTGCTGTGCGTCTTGACGTGCTTCGCGAGGTGGTCGCTGCGCATGAACCGCTTGTTGCAGACCGGGCAGGCGAATCTCTTTTCGCCGGTGTGGGTTCGAAGGTGCCGCTGCAACTCATCCGAACGTGTGAACCGCTTGCCACAGAAAAGCCAGTTGCAAACAAACGGTCGCTCACCCGTGTGCCAGCGTAGGTGGGCCTTGAGATGCGACGTCTTCCCGTACACCTTGCCGCAACCTGGTATGTGACAGCTGTGGATGTTCTTCTTCCGGAGATGGACGCCGGCAGGTCCGAGCCGCTCCGCTTCCTGGCAGTTTGGACAGTCGCACGTCGCTCTTCCGGTATATCGTCTTTGGGAACGTGGCGATGGTGCCTGACTAACGCTCGTACCTCCGCCTCCCTGAGGACTACCGGCGCCTGTACCGCTCGCCGAATGATGATGTAGCCCGAAACTGGGCGGTCCTCCAGGTAGCATCGATTTGTAGGTATCTTGAAGAAGATTGTGACCGGCGGTGGTGGCCGACGAGAGTAAGTGGTTACCAGCGAGAGCGAGACTCGAATAATCCGCAGAATAATTTGCCATTTGCGCGGCGTGAACTCCGACACCTACCGTGCCGCTAACGTCTAACCAACCGCCGGTGGCAGCGCCGTGAACGTCCCACCAGCCGTCACCGGCTTTGATGCCCCCATGTGTTGCACTGGGCATCGCATTAAACGGCCACGACTCGTAAGGGTGTCTGCCGTATACCGAACCTAACGTTGCGCCTTCGACTTTGCCAAGAAGGCTACTCTGATGATGATGCGGATCGCTCGCTGGTTGAGCACTCGCGGTTCCAGGGAAATAGAGATCACTGGCATATTGAGGCGCCGTTGATGCACAAGAGGTGACTGGCGCCCTTGCATAACCGCCACTCGTGCTCCCTGCACTACTGGTTGCTACCGGCCTTTGCGTAACACCAGTTGTCGTGCAACCACTTCCGCCTGTGTGCTGTGGCGAACTCCCGCTGCTCTGTGGACTCTTTTTCCAGGGATGAAAGCCTTTCCCTACGGCAGCGTCCGCCAGCGGCGGGGGGCTCTTGCTGCTCAGCTTGTTGCACTGAGCGGCGAGCATTGCCAATGGTGTACCCCGAAGACCCGGATGATCCTAGAACATAAAGAGAAAATCCTTTTAAATATTGATGCTCCTTCGATTCACTAATTCGTAGTTTCTAAATCATGTATGTTAGAGGTATTAATGACCAATTTACAAAATAATTTCGTTAATGTTCCGAAGGGACGATACCTGGAATCAACATTATTAAAATCTTCAAAGATATCGCGAACTAATTTCAAAGCCCACCTCTACTTCGGTAGGCCAATAAGTAGATGATGGTTGCCAGTAATTTTACCCGAAATTGTTTTTAAAAGATGCCGACGCCGCGCTGTAGATTGCGGCAGAACTTTTTTAAGGCTCTCGAACGACCTTACCGCGCAAGAATGCATAATGGCCTGGATTAATACGTGCTTCTAGCCTAGAAACACAAATAGTCTTTTTTGTGAATTCATGAATGTCCCGTGTTCGTTCAGGTTTAGGGTTAAAGACCTGCCGATCGTTTTCGCACACCGATATTAATATCGGAAGTAATTCGAAATTAAATTTCGAGGAATTTTGTGAAAATACGAGGAAAGACCTCGGATCCGAAAGCAGGAGAGCATCTCTGTGGAAACGAGGACAAGCGGAGATATTCGGATGGAAAGGTAAAGAAGAGCGAAGGGTCCGCGGAAACAGCAGGAAATTAAAGTCTGGCGGCCCGTGGCCATTAGCAGCCGGCGCCATCAAGGCGACACGCCCCCACGAGATTCAGCGTCGCACCAATACCGGCTAAAGACAACGCAACTATGTAGGTATATGTGCCGGGGCATGGTCGTGCGCTGTCCGCGGCCACATTAAGGGATGGAAGGTTGAAATCAAAAACTCCCTCCACTAATTTCGCCTCCTGAAGGTCGTTGGGTTCAAGGTCGTTTATGCGGATCGTAGTAAATTTAATTGCGCTAAGAGTTTATTGCGCTTCTGAATCCTGATGTGTCTTGATATCTTACGCAACTGTCACCAATTCGTGCATCACCATCTTTATGGTGGAGGAAGGGAACGCCGGAAGGAAGGCTAAATTCACCCTGTCTGTATCTGCGCGAAGTGGAAAAGGTGGGGTTTAGGGGTTATGGGGTGCGCGTATCTCGGCTGCTGTACGCGCCACGCCCTCTTCAAGCTCGCAGGGTGTAGGTTGTAGGTAGCTTGGTATTGATCCGCTCGCGAACAATGCAACGTACCCTCCGGAGACAACGTCGTCTCTCAATTATCCTTTCTGAAACGAGAAACCACAGTCTCTGAGACACTTTGACTGTATTTCGTTGCAAATACACTTATTGCCGGTTGAAAATGAAGACGTTGATTTCCTCAAGTAACAACTAGTCTACAGTTTAGATGAGTCTAATGTTTGTACCAAAGGTCGCTGACACCAACTATCAATATTATCATTCAACAACTCGCATGATAAAAAGAAAAAGAAGAAAGAATGGATCCGATTCATAAGTACACTCTGATAATCGGCTACATGTTAATAGGTTCATCGATTAGCATTTGATACTGTACCCCGTTACACTACGTAGTCGAACAAGTATAAGCACTCGTTGTGTGCTTTATAGCTGCAGTTTATTACAACACGATATTATATTATAATAAATGATAATGTTCGTCCAATAATTCCTGTAAAATCCAGATAGACAGAAATGAAACAAAAATAATGTTGGTAGGTTTTTACCTCATCAGTCGAGAAACAAAGTCCATATATCGTCAAGGCGCTTACACTATGAAAGAAAAGACTGCGAGAAAGAGGAGTAGACTGCCGAAGAGCAGAATTATGACCGAGATTGACTATATGCATTTGGGAACTGAGAATCCTCGTCTATGGCGGTTCGGTATAGTTAAAAGGCTTACCGAACAAAAGTGGAATAGACGTGAGGATGTTGGATCCTTTGTTTTAGCCGCATGACGTCACGCTCGTTGTGGCCAGCTAACCCTAATAATGGCTCGGATTATGTGATGCATAAATTAAAATCTTCCAGAGCTCGAACTTCTGAAGTTCCTCTTTATAGTAATATCTATTTCTCCTCCATCTCATTTACATAACCATTTTTTCATTTTCATAAACTGCTACAGACCACCGATATTACTTCCATTACTGCATCGTAGACTTGGAAAAAAAAAACTTGCGAAAATTACCGCACTGCCGTTCGCCAGCATTTCTAAAGTTCAAGAACTGACTTTCATCAACGATAGTTCGATTCAAAGCAAAATACCAGATAGAGTAGATAGCGTGTAAATGCGGAGCCCTTGTTAAGGTCGAACATTTCAATCTACACGTTTGAAATTCTACACTAGAACGAGCTCTTATACTTGCTTTGGCAGACACGCAATAGTCGTTCAAAGTACTAAGACACCTTTCGAATAACTAGGCATATATATATATATGTATATAGTTCCCCTAGAAAGCACGAAACCATCTCAGGTTAATTGTTTGTTTATCATGCACGACCTACAATCGAATACGTCGGGCGACGAACCGTCACATACTTAACAAGTGTTTATATTTTTAAGCATCAATGCCGGTTGTGCGTTTCATTTACGTCTGTTTCATTTCCTCTTGGCGGATATTAACATCTCAGTTTTTAACCATTTACCAAAACCACTTAGTTCAACGAATATGAACCATCTTCTAGGATTCATAAATGCAATATTTGTGAATACGTTTCATAATTAATAATGCATAAATCATATATAAAATGGCACTCTCTTATGTTTAATATATTCCGAACATATTTTACATCGTCGCGGCATCTTTCATCTCACTCACAAGTATCACAAATGAGTTTTTAACATCCTCTCGTTTCGTTTTCATTTTGCGTGATTCCAAATGTGCCGCATTACCTCGAAAAGGATAATAAATCTCGCGGAGACGTCGCTAAGCCTCGAATCTCACGCGAATAAACGCGACAGTTACGTTTGAATCCAGTCGTAATTTTACTTTTTTTTAAAATTCACCGTAATGTAAGGAGTTGCGCGAATATCAAGATTTGCTTGTGGAGCTCGATAGACGCAAGAAAATGAAGAGAGAAGGAGGCTAGAAGGAGTGAGAGAGAGAGAGAGAGAGAAATCTTGCCGATTAATAATTTTATTCATGAGCGACCCCCGTGCCCAATTCGGGATCCGTTCGCCTCCGTTAGTTCCCACCAGAGCGCTGCTACCTGTTATCGTCCCGTTC
Organism: Trichopria nigra; assembly: GCA_030522945.1. Classification (NCBI taxonomy): domain Eukaryota; kingdom Metazoa; phylum Arthropoda; class Insecta; order Hymenoptera; family Diapriidae; genus Trichopria; species Trichopria nigra. The sequence goes on along the minus strand of JAPYZR010000453.1, from coordinate 22,639 downwards.
TAAATTATGCTTTTTAATTAAAGCCTATATACCAAGGAGCAAGACAACACCACCGAACTGCCCTGCACGAGAGGAAGCTGATGAGTGAAGGAGAGACCGGCGAATCCATAAGCTCTAAGTATAGCCAAAAGGATTCGGTGCCTCGGGGAACAAAACAGGGAGCTGGCGAGATTTATTCGGCTATCGGGGCGCCGAAGGCTTCTTCATCATCATCATCATCATCATCGTCGTCGTCGACATCGTCCTCGTCGCCGTTGTCCTTTCTACCTTCTTTTTCATACTGACGACCGTGTTCTCTCCCTCGCCCGTTCACCGGGCTCGGCTGCCGCAGCGTTCCCTCGACAAAGTCAAAATTACAGCGCAGGACCTAACGATTTCCGGGTAAATGGTTCGGTAAAAATCACTTGGAAAGCGACCTCGAAACTGTAATTTGTTCTGGGAGATCTCGGCGAAATTTCGAAACATATTAGGTTCCGTCCTCGGACATATAACGTATTAGATAGTCGTAAAATCTATTTATTCAGCATGTAAATTAAGTTCATTAAAATGTATTCAATACGACTAAAAGTCAACGTCCAACAATCCGTGAAATTGTCTACATTTTAGCATTGTACATAAATCCTATGCACCGAATACTTATCATATTTGCTAAAAAACGCGCGGAAAGCAGCGAAAGAGAAAGAAATGAAACATCGTAGAATAAAAGCACAGAAGTCAAGGCTGCCAATTCATTAGCTCTCGTAAATCTGTCGCGCTGCCGGCATTGAATATTAAGCGAATATTAAAAGCCCAGTCATAACTCGCAGCCAGTTAACGCCACGGCCCTCTGCGACCTTCGGTACACTCGGTGCAAAAGAATACTCAATTGCTACCGTTTTCAGTGAAGTTGAGCGAAATTTGTTTCGTACCTCGAAGCAAAGATGGACTTGACTCGTGTCAATTAATAATTATTGAGTTTTGGAGCACAATAAACCCGCAGCGATAATCTTAAGAAAAAAATCAGATCATTCGTCAAGTGCTACGGTCATTAGGATAATGAGAGCGCTGGAAATTACGATCCGCCAACGAATAACGCTCTTCATTCGAGCGCTCCGGCGCGACGTATTTGCATAGGCTAATTTACTGGTACATAAAATGACCCAGCCAATTAAGGCTGGAGTGTTCGATTTGTCGCCCGTTGTGCCATTTCTCTCGTGCAGTACGCTTCGCTGGATTGGACTAGAGCCCCTTTATGTACAGAGTCTGGACATGGAACTTTTATCCTTGCCAATACATTTAAATCTGCCAAATCGAAGTGTACGTAGGTAATTGAACTTTGGGTTATGCTAGGGAAATAACGATTCAAACTGGACCAGGTCACAGAGTTAAAAAAAAATTAATCCAATTTAATATTGCGAAAAGATTTTGTCAATAAACCTTTATCTTTATTGAATCTCATGCCGCGACTCTTTGCGGAGCTTGTCATTTAGGCCGGGCAGTTTGTTAAACCGACGGTCCATTAGAGAAACAAAACACGATTATTCATGTATGTTGCAGCAGTCGGGAGGAAGTGAAGCAAAGGCGTAAAGTGGAGTATATCAGAAGCCACGCATTAGCATATAGACGGAATTGGCCCGAGGCGATCGGTATTATGATTTTCGCATGCGGTAGCTGCGTACTGAATAAGCGCTTCTCGTATATTTATTAACGATCTTGTACCTTTCGTTGATATGACGTCCGGATGCTCCTCACGTTTTCCGTTTGGTACTTACATAACGTTATTAAGGATATGGTAAATGACCGATGTCGATATTTTCTTCCTACCGATTGATTTATGAGAATGGTTTACTGTGAGAATGCTATTCACGCTCATTCAAAAATGAGCGGGGCTAATTTACTTTTAGGTTTTAAATTTTGGTCTGCCTTCATTAAATGGGAACCTTAGAAGTAACATCAATTAGTAGCATCCCTTGCAGTGTTGATTTTTTTATTACACGATAATGTTTCAAACAATCGTTATGTTATCAATTTTTTATATCCCCGAAAAGGTTGTAATCAAAGAGCCAATGCGAATATTAGACGAAAACAAAAAGAGAAATGCATCTGATGAGGTGAAAAGAAAAACGTTTTGATATATCTATATTACAAGTTCGTCCAATGAAGCACATGATCTCGGCTAACTCAAGGATGAGGGTTAAGTGAGAAGAGAGCGAGGCAATTTACGGAGACGAGGCGGTAACGCAAAAATCTCCATACGCAGCCGTAATAATACGGCGTGGTACTAGCAAAGTGTTACAAATAGAGGCGCTGCAACAAACTGGCACTAAATCATACTTGTCAGTCAACCGGGCTCGTTCATCTCCGGTCCGCGCAAGATTGTTACGGCCGCAACTTAATATACATTCGGTACTCCGATGTCTGACAAATCACCACTGCCGTTTGTCATGAAGGAAGATGTACATCCTTTCACCAATGTCGTAAAGTCCACCGTTTATTGACTTTCGAGAAATAACTGAGCCGAGTCCAAAATATCAGCTTCTGAATCGATCGAATGACCGCTTAATTCCGCGGAGGAATTTCACTTCGAAATTTTCAACGGAAACGGTCGTTTTCTCAAGTTTACAATTCAAGTCGCCGATCAAATTCTAGACATGCTAACTCTGTGTAATTGTTAATTACTACATGTTCGAATGCAACCGACCGACCGGCGAAGCGCGTTTGCATCGGTTCTACTATCCAGCCGAGGTCCGGGAGCGCAAATTGGTTCGCGTGCCTTCCCTTAGCGAGCTCGCGCTAAATTTATAGCTTCATCGCAATAGTCGCGGCCTGGCACAAACCATTGTAAACACCAACACACGCTCGTTCGCGAATCGGTTTAAAACATTAGTTAACCGCCGACAACGAAAACTTCATCTTCGAAATTGTCGGCGAAACAGGATCTGCGCCTGCATATTTAATGGCAGCTTTTGAATGATTTAGCGTTAAAGTTGGGCTTCGTTATCGCTCGAATCGTTAGCATGAAAATGCTTACTGGCAAACGCATAAACAGGGTTCCCAACGTTAATTTACAATTACAACCCGTGTTTACCGGAGGTTAATTCAATACAGTGGGCTTTGAATAAGCTCGAAGGCTTCATATAATCCCGCAATAAGTATCGCCAAATCCGAGAATGCGGCGGCGTTCATGGCTTTATCAGATCATCTCTATTGAATTACTCCATTAGTAGCATATATCCACATAAAGCATCCTCGAGCTTTCCCCCGGGGCGATTCTCGAGTTCGCTCGAGATCACTGCAACAGACTGTGACATATTAGGCCACCCCCTGGAGTCGCATCATCCGAGCGTACGTATGTAAGGATCCTGCTTTCGAGAGGGTGGTTTTCGCTTCGGTGTCCCTCTTTCTCACTCTCCCCATCTCTCCGTCTTCCCTTCATTCGGCGGCTCTCACTCTAGGTCGTAGATTTATCGTTTGGCGATTTAGTGGCCAACCGAGCCATGGAAGAGCAGCCCTTGGGGTTCATGCTATACGACTGAACGACTCGCCTCGGCTCGAAACCCATAAATAAATTACCGCTTATGCCTTCTGAATCTCTCGATATTTCCTAAACATTTCCCATATTATTTATTCATTCGTTACGGCCACGATAGTTTTTTTTCCGCATGTGCTGGCGCTTGAAATAGGAGCGAATTACATGCGAAATAATAGCGTACGTACATCAGGAAATAGTGGCAATGAATCATTATAGAAATTCGTTCTTGGAGAGAAAGCTCCTGTCAGTAAGTCATGTTTTCATTTTTGAATTGTAATTAAAATGAATGAGACTGTCCTGTATCTTATTCTTGAACCTACTTTATAAATTGTTAGCATATCGGGCTGTATGGAGAAGATTTCAATGTTATTATTGGTAAACATGCCATTCTATTAGGAGTAAAACGTCGACAACAACGAAGACGATAACGACGACGCAACCGACAAGTTCAAGGTCAGGGAGAGACAGACCAGACGATAATAACATATGTTTCACGAAGCAGAGCGATGAAAAATAGGTTAAGTCAGCTGACTCCATATTGTTGCGCGCTCAACATGCTTGAAAGAAAGTTGACTTTAGCTATTGTAGCATTTGCATTACTGATGATGGCAATTAATATAAGATAGTCCAGATTTGATGTTTACATTTATACATGAGGACTTTAGATCTTAGGTACAAATAGACCCATTTCAACATCTTCAAAAAGACACTAAAGATTCCCCCAGATAATAAAATATGTAGACGAACATTGCAGTTCTTTTGACGGAATCGTAGAAATGTTTAACTTTTGAGACAGTCGATAGGAGCGTCCTGTCATAAGAATCTTAAACATTCGAAATCCATGATCGGCAAAAAATCTGTACAAAAGTTGACGAATCCAAAGCCTCCTCCCGGACAATTGAGCGAAACTGAAATTTGAAATTGGCTTCCCGGCAATTCGAAAGAAGCATCATCGTCAAGGCTCTTTCGCTTTCGTCGATTTCAAAAAATTCTAGCTGGTCCTCCGTTAATAGCGTGATGCACGCGAATTAAGGAAGCGTCGCCCGGGGCGCTAATGTTCGCGTCGGAGCGGCCGTTCGTGGCGATTATCCGTACCGGAAGTCGTGAACGATCCATACGGTATACGCGACGCATACACGGAAACCTTCCGAGTATCGGGGCCTGTAGATACTGGCTACGTACGTACGCGAGGCTATTAAAGGCACCTATTTCGATTCACGGAGAAGCTCGGGACGTAACGGGACGCCCGTGGCGCGAACTCGCTGTTATGCAACTTGTCGAGAGAGCACGGTTCCTGGCCGGCGGCATAAAACGCGATAGCGCTTTGATGATTTGCAAACTATAGCGCGCCCCGATGCCGATGCCTGCTTACAGATAGGTGCACGCACTCGCGCGCTACGTCCATGTGTGTGCCAGTCCGTGTGCGCCTAAATGCAAATCGGGCGACTTGGCAAGGACGCTCTTAAGGGACCTGGCAAAATCGAGCAAGTATAGCGATAGGCAGGTTTCGGTTACGTAACGAGATTCCAACGTGACTGGCAGATCGACGAAATTCCATGAAACGACTTTGTTCGGCAATCTTTGGTGCCAAAATGACGTATTGGAATGGTTTTAGTAAACCCAAGCTAATATTTCGTTAGAATGAATATATCATTGTTAAATACCATCGCGTTGAAATAGGTTCGCTGGAAGTGGACATGAACTATTGGTGGGACTTATAAAACACCCGTTCCACGTTCTGCTAACGGCATGTATTAATCAATCTTGATTCTTTCCAGGTCCTCTATAAACAAATAACTGAAATGATTGACTTTGTTCGGTAATGATTGGCTAGTCTGACTTTTATACAGTACTACGTCAATCACTTTTAGGACGAATAGAAATTAATGGCGTGTGACGCGAAACAATTCCAGCCAACAGTACCTTTCTAAAAGCGCTCCTTGACGGTTTCCATGTTCTCGTGGGTTTCAACGCGAGAGTAGATACATCAACCCATTAGGTGACTTGATCGAGATTAAGGAAAGGTTTACCCAGTGTTAAACTAAACTCGCTACATTTACCAAGCTTGATAATTTGATAAATTAATCCATTCTTGAGATGACCTCCGAGTGATGTTATTTTTATATATCCTTAACAAAAAAAAAAAATGTATTTAAGCCGCGAACTCGACTGGAATGCAAAAAATGAAGCTCAGAAAAAAGCTCCAAACAATTGGCTTATTTCCACCATCGACTCATAGTCCATTATTAACGAATTACTTTGAGAAACGTGCGCGTTTCGCAATTGCGGCATCGTTTAGCGCTTTTTAAATTTTAGTTACTCCCAGCTTTATTCTTCGCGTTTCAGCTTTGCCGTCCGTTTATTAACCGAGCCGTACGATGACGCCGTTGACATGACAGAAAAAACGCAATTTTAATAATCTCCCTGTGGATCAGCAAACTCGTTATTTCAAATACGAAAAAAATCACGTATGAAAAAGCTAAAAGCTCCTCGGGGTGTTGGAATATCGACGGTCGAATATATATGCGTGAGTATAGGTACAAGCAGAGCTCATTCCGTGGAGAATGTCGTTTCCAATTATGCTAACCATCGCATATTACCGTGGTACGCGCACGCGAGGACGATTCCCTTTTTCGCGAAACAAGTCGGCACGAACGACACGTGAATCGGGTCTCATGTGGCTTGGTGCGAAATCGGCGCCTTATAAATATTTATTCCTCGCAAACTCTCGACTCTTACGTCGGGTACTCTTGAGTGGGTTCACCGGCAGCGAAATCCGCACTGACCTGACTGGCAGACAAGGGAAACATCATGAATGAATTTCTTTGGGCCTGGGCTAAGCCTTCGATTCGTCCAGTTTTTATTTCGCACCTAAGAAACAAAAACTTTTTGGTGACGCGGGTCGAATCCCTGGCCAGAGATGAGAAACTCTACCCTCGTTACATCATAAAACATTGTATATATGAGGCCATTTAAGCATTCTTATCGTACGTCTTCGAATCGTGTGAGAATTTTGTACTCGGGATAAAAGTCCCTCCCTAAACTACTATCATACTATACACCTATATACGTGAGGTACACAGGTGAGGAACAAGTAAATTCTGATCATTTCGTGATAATCGACCGACAAGTACGGTACTTGAATTACACTTTGTACTCGTTCGCGAAATTAAATCGACGAGATGGAGGATTTCATATCTCTCACTTTTTACTTTTCCAATATGACCGAGAACACGGTATGTATATATATATATACAAATAAATATGTATCCACGCATACATGCATGTATATATATATGTACGTATATATGCGTGGATGGATGTATTTGTGTGTATGTGTATATAAAATGAATAACGATACTTTCCACTTTGCCGGTTATCGGTTGTAAGGTCGTGCAATTACCGCGAACCGGTTTCCCCTTAAATGTACGTGCGTGTTCGAGCGGCACTCGACATTTGGAATCTCGCACAACGACTTAGCCGATAAATCCGATCGCATAATTCGCCTTTCGAAAATTAAGAGAATGCCACGTTGAGGTAAGCCTCTATGTCAAAAATACCCAGACTCCCACGTTATGTGAGCAAATCGGTAATTGCTTGCCTTTGTTGAGTCGAATATTTCTTCTCTTTTTAGAAAACTTTCAATCATTTATCGATTGTGTTTTGAACTCTTTGTCAAGGCTAAATTATTCGTGTTAAAAATGGATCTTACCGTGCCACTAGATAAAATCATAAAAAAAAAAAGTGGCATTTTCGATGGAATTGGTGATGAAGCATTTAGTTTAGGGAAATAGAATCAGGCTTGGTTGATTGCTGTAATATTACATGAATTGTCAAGATTCTTGTTTAATTGTAAGAGAAAGAAAAATTTTTAATTGTTACTGGACTTTTACGTGTATTATTGTAGCCTGCTATAAGTTGAAAATTTAAATCAGAGACTGGGTTGCGTTATTTCATTTGTTATCAACTAAGTTAAGTTGAGATTAATGAACGACAAAATTAACTTAGTTAACTTAACGATTAACTGACTATAGCATTAACTCAAAAACTTATCTTTTTTCTCTTTCTTTATTTTGATTGAGCATATTTTAAAATTATTATACAAAAAGTTGAATTTACTAACGTTAAACGTTAAACTTCCAACATTACTTTTATCTTTTTAACTTTGCACTACCCAACCCTGGGAAGTGATGACCATTTCGATTGCACGTATTGCGCAATATTTAATTTACTCTAGGAAATGAAGGAGCCCAATTTGCAGACCCGAAAGCGGAAGTAGAATTGGCTCCCAATGTCACCTTCAAGCATAATTATAAATGTCATTCTTTTTCTTCGTTCGAATCTTCATGAGAAACTTTAATATTTTCGGCAAAACATTCCGGATATAATTATGAAAAGGTAATGGACTACAGCACCAAAAGTGAGCCTACTAATGATCACTGGACGTTCTTATCTATAGGCCCATCGCTAGATCACTGCGGTTTCTTTTTTAATTTTGCGATCAAGCTGATTCTGATCCACGTGGATTCAGAGTATAATAGGAACGATTCCCCATTAACTTTAACAAACATGGAGTAATATTTTAATTGGAAATCATTCTCGCCTTCTGGGTGCGAGTCACGCCGATTGGACAGTGCGATCGCGATAGGTCGAATCATCGGGGCCATAAATCAGACAGTCGCCGGCCGGTTGGTCGGTTGTCGCGGTAACGTGGTGTTTTGGTTGGCTCGACGGGTGGTAGCATCCCCGGTGAGTCCCCTATTCGTCATTGCGCGTATCGCACCAGGGTCGTCGATGGGATCCGAGATCATCTCGACTAGGTGTTTCTCGTTCACGCGACGCTTTTGTGCAGAACCGCTAAGTGAAGAGAAGAAAAAAAAAAACGCAGTGGCGTTTCGTTTGCTAACAGCCTTTCCGAACTAAAAGTACTTTTCGAATATTGGATCATTACTCGTTTTTTTTTCAAGAGAAACTCTTTGGCATCGAAGTTTACATCGGTGTTATCACTATTATCTAACTTTCAGTTTCTTAAAATTGGAGTGAAAAACGCGAAAATCCAACGTATCTCTTTTCACTCCTTTTATTGATACGTGCGCGTTTTATACGTATACAATTTGCCGGCGCTGTATATAATAGTGTTTACCGTAGAATTTTTCGCAGTTGGCGCGGAAAGCCTGGCTTTTCAATTATCGGGCCTTCACCGAGGCTCCTCGGGTCGTCGGATTACAACCTTCGCGATCTCTCGTACCTGGATAAAATGCGTACGTGCATTAACGCAACGAGGTTTCTACGGCACACGTGTACGGCTCGCAAACCTGATATATCTGCCAAATTGCAGCCCCGGCTTGACGATGCTCCGATGCCGGATACACTTAGACCCGACGTGATGTTTACGCTGGTAAGCATGTACCGCTTATGTCGGCATATACATCGATGTGTTGTGTACCAGCATCGCGACTACTGCACGAGTCGCTAAATAACCAGCTTGGACGAGCATTACACATGCTCGATCGTTTACACGCGTCATCCTCGAATTCGGCGAGCTGTGCTCGCGAAACGATAGAATCGGTATGATAAATCGACATTCCGTGGCCTGTGTCCATATGCTATCATGTTCGTGATACATCGTTCCTAACACCAAAATGGTAGCAATTCGAAAATCGAATTCTTTTGCATTAGAAGATCGGAAAATCGGGATTTAAAATTTTCAGACTAATATGTTCCTCTCTTTCTGCGATAACCTTTTCGTCAAAAAAATAAATGCCATTTGTCGTCGGAAATTCTCTCCTATTATGCCCCGAGTTCAATGAGTGTGTATCGGAATCGGTCGAAAGGCAAAACGATCAAAAGCGCGCAGAAAATATTGTCTGCCAACAGAATCCATCAATCATAGAATTTTGATCGAAAAGGTTTATGAAGACCGAACGAGTACGGGTGAATAGAGAATACGACGGTAAAGAGAGTGAGTTAGAGAAAGAGGGAGAGAGAGAGAGGGAAGAATCGAAATCTCGTGACTGAAGAGCGACGAAGAATGACGGCCATTTTGCCACCTGGAACATCTGCCACCACCGAGTCCCGGGTTCGCCTGTGAAACGGGACAAATTATACCGGACAGCGTCAAAAGGCTATTTACACTTTGGAAAGCCCTACTCGAGTTGCGTGCTCGACGAAAATAATTCATTAGACACATCCCAGTGTGTAACGTCAACTCACCACTTCGGAAGTCCTATACCGATTCTTCGAATAGTTCATTTGATTAAAAATCGCTGCTACGTATTCTCGCCTTATAGCTAAAAAAGTTCTTGAAATAATCATCGATTCGATTGTCTTCGAAAAATCGCCAATGTCGATTCCCGTCATTTCAGATTACACGCGAATTTACGTAATCAAATTCGAATTCAGTCGCGTGAGCGGAAGAATGAGGCAGCGTCTCCCGAATCGTTCGATCGGAAAATTCATAGAAAATATCGAGGCAGCTTCCGTGTGCAGAATAAGGCTGAGAAGGATAAAAAGAAAACATGCCCGGCAGTACAGTGACAAATTAGAGCGACATCCTCTTGACATCCGTCTACTCTTGAGGTAAATCCTCTTAGATCACATAAAAAGGCCACAAGGTCCTTTCAGGGCCGCTCCTTTTGGCAGCCCATTGTTGCACTTGACAATGTCAACGGTGTGACGCTTAAATGGACACGCTGCACTGAACTGAACTTAAGCCCGAATCGGATTATAGGATTGCTGGTTACTACCGCTCGAAAAGTGAAGTGGAGCGAAAGCTCACAAATGTTCACGACGATTCAGCACTCTTGTGGTCTTGCGCAAAGTTTTAATCGTCATTTAAATGGAAGGTTTACCTCGAAAGTATGATTGTTTTTATAAGAGAATTGTCGAGAGCCTTACAGAATCTCTGTCCAGCAGAGTCGATGTCGGACATGCTAACAGTATATACATTTGATAAAAAATAAGATTTTCAAAGAGATGTGTAACCCTTGGTAGTCGAAAAACACGCAGAAATAAGATGAGAAGCGGAAGTTGGTGTAGAGTTGCATCCCACGCATCCTGTCGAGCGAAGATCCTCGATACAAAGGAGATCAGATAAATAATTGGCTCTGGTGGGACACAGGTAGGTGCCCTTTGATCGGAAGGAATACCTTGCGCAAGAGACTGCATTCAATACGACAGACACTCGATACATTTTTCGATCGACATGAACGAACCATACAAAAAAAAAAAAAAAAAAAAATTTCGCTCTGAATTCAGGCGCACCTACGCACGTATAACGTACGGAGAAGATCACCGGGACAGTTTGCGAGTGATGGAATATATACCGAGTGTCATTCCTGAATACAAATGTGAGAAAACACCGGTGATTGAATGCAGCTTGTCACTTGGCATTCAATAATAATATCAGTTACAAAATGATAAATCGTATACAACGTGTAAAACAACAAAAAACTGCTCCTTCATTTATCATTTTGTAATTAACATTTCTGAACGTTCCTTTTTCCTATTCGCCCATCACCGAGCGTGTACATTTCACCGAATATAGCGGAACATCAATGGATGTAAAAAGTTAGATATTACCGACGTCGCATGTTAAAACTTATTAACCGATTAATCGCGGATTCTAACATTAAAAGGACGAGAGAGGACGGGAATGGGAGGTACAAAAAAATAGGTAAGTGAAGCCCCGCGCCCGAATCAATTTTTAATCGCGTATATGAATTGGTAATCCCGAGAAGATGGAGTGGCGCGAGACGTCTCTATATACGCTTAATTAATATTCGCCGGGGTCTTTTTGATGCCGTGAATTTAATTACTTTTTTACGTCGACTCGTAAATCATCGCGGCTTGAGAAAGATCGGCAGAAGCCGCCGACTTTTGCCGAGTAATAAAATGAGAATCTAGCCGAGTTGACGAAGCACACCGGGCAAGGCGTAAGAAACCGAACACGTGTCGGGGCCTCTTCTGCAGTGATGAGAGCGAAGGAAAAGAACGAGTAAAAAGATGCCGCTCGAAGGCCTATAGGTACACCGGCGACTCATCTCTCGAATTGACAGCTCGTTCCAAGGTACTCTCACTCTCACCCTGTCTCTATCTCTCTCCCTTCCACCTGCTTTCTTACGTCGAAATAATCTCGGCCAACCACCTTTTCTGTCAAAACAGAGCCGATTATCCGCGGATCATCCGCGATAATCCGCCCAAAGTGGCTGCATCCCGGAAATACTGTGAATGGCCTCGTGCTGCACGAATGGAATTATTGGGGCGAGTGATTTTTAAATAGCCACTCCATTTTTCCATTTCGCTCCAACGGGAGGATATTTCCAATAGTATTGGTTGGCCATTGTCGAAACATATGTTCATTTGAACGTTACGATGCTATTTTTTTATTTATTTCATGACTTGTTGTAATAGTTCCTACGGCTGTCAGAAGGACTAGGTGGGGATCTATGTGTCAAATGGAAATTGGCCCTATTGGCAACCCAAATAATACCCCTGAGTACATCGTGTCCTCTAACAAATTAGCTTTGGTCAAGTTGTTGTTTAACTATATAAGACGCTTCTGTAACTAAACGGGAGAACAATTCCCACCCATAGTGGTTCCACTTTATCCCACATTTCGTGAGACGCACTCGTAAGACTGTGTCCATTTGAAAATTACTTCCCCACCTCATCAATGACATCTTTCCTACCGAATCACGATGATTCCCAATGAGATGAGCACTGACGAAATTCGAGTATACCGGGTGAGGCATGAAAACTATCGAAAGAATACAAATTATCGTTTATTTATGTCCACACTAGTAAATTGTAACTAGTTTGTACTTTAGGCTGTCACTAGAAACGATCCTTTAGTTTTCGACCATCGTAAAACATCCAACGTTACCGACACAACTGTATATTGACATTTAACAGCCCGCCTTTCTAAAAGCAGCTCTTCCCAGGGTGTCAGAAAGTCCATGCCGGTTAATTTGGAACTATTGTAAGTCTCGTTGTCGTCCGAAAGATCAACGGAGGAGGTACGGTGACAACAAGTGCCTACGAATGGGATAGTAGCACCTGATGTCCTGCAGATCGAGAGGGTCCGAACTACCTGTTCAGGGATTAAGATACCGATCTGACTGGAAGATTTAGGTAATCGACCTCGTCATCGACCCGACGCAGCTTCATCATTCCATCGTTAGAAACGAAACTGGCAGTTGTCTTGAACGACTGAGATTCTCACGATATTCCACGACGTTTTCCGAACGTCAGCCGAGGCGTGCCACACACTGACAGTTGTCTTCGCGCTTTTCCACCTTAACACCGGATTAAAGATATTCGACACTCACCACATGACCATGTCCGGATGACTTGCTGATGGACTGCAATTGCGGATAAAGCTGACCAGCCGCCGCTGGAGTCATGTCCGTCAGCATCTCGTAGATTTCGTTCAACTCTTTTATTTTATTTTCTTTTTTTTTCTTTTTCTCAGTTGCAACGCGAATCGGAAAATTCACTATTATAAATATATCTCCTAAACGCCCGAAGGTATCGACTCGACTCGAGATCACAGTGTACGCTAAAAATAAGTTAAAAGAGAACCAGGCGACGACGTCCTGGCCCTCAAGACGGATCGTGAAAAAACTGCTCTCGTATACCGAGGAACCGGTTAACGTGGTTCCCGCTCTTCGCCCCGTAACAGACTGCCGGGCAACTGATCGTCTTCTATCCCCCGACGTGAAATGCGTTCGCGGCTGGTAGTAGGGACCACGAAAGAGCGAGAGAGCTAGCGTGAGAGGGCAAGGAAGGAGACAAGGGTAAAAAAGGGGCAGAGCACTCGGGAGGGCCGGCGATACGGGCCGATCGGTCGCCGCCCCTGAACGCCCCCGAGCAAAACCCACCGCGACTTTGCCCCACCACAGCGCCACGTTGTCAGCGGGCGCGGGGGCGGGGGGCGGGGGGGCGGGGGCGGGGGGGGGGGGGGGGGGGGGGGGGGGGGGGGGGGGGGGGGGGGGGGGGCAGTAGAAAATTGGAAGGAGGCACGCGCAGCGACTTAGCAAGCCTCCCTTCAACCCCTCACCTGTCGCCTCTTATCTTTGCTCGTGCTAGCTCGCTCTCTCTCTCTCTCGCTGCCTTTTACTCTTTCTCGTGCTCTTTCGCATTTGACGTTTGTTACTCACTCTTCTCTAGTCGCTTCTCCCCCTTTCCTTTCTTCGCCATTATTTTTTCAACTAAATGTTAGGTATATATTGGCTTGATATTTGCAGTTCGAATTATATCTTCAAGTTTATTTGTGCGATGCAATCTTTAAAGAACTGAAATAAATTTTAACATCATTATTTAGAATCCTTTGAATCCTATATTTAAATTAATCCTCTTTTTTGGGGGGGGGGGGGGGGGCTTTTTCCCTTACACGCCGTCTTATCAACATTTAACAGTTTTTATTTTTATTTCTTATAACTTATGTCGACCATCATTATTGCTTTTTACTGAATTTTGTCTATTTTTCAATTATTATACAGTGCTTATAGACCCTTCATCTTTCTTCTTTATTCTTCTCTTTCTTCCTGCTTTCTTCCTCGTTCTTTCAATTGATTGATAATATTGGGGTTGTTTCTTCGTCAATTGTTTTTTAATTTGTCAATTTCTGAAACTCTTACATATTTTCAGTTTTTTGTCGAACTATATATCGGTTTTTATCAACTATTATGATATACGTATATAATATGCTTCTGTGATATAAATGATGCATTTCATAACGAATCGAAAGCCCGACCCCTTCCTAATATTTTCGAAATGTTTATCACATTTAAAATACAATTAAAGGTTCAGATGTGATATTTTTAAAATTCTAATCGTAAAATTTTAATACAAATACTGTATCTTTAAAAATGTGCTATTCACGAACGAAAAAAGTATATTAAAGTTGCTATTTTTAATTGCAGTGACATTGTTTTTCGAATTTTTGGAAAAAAATAGATAATCATTTTTTTGTCAAGTATGTCACGCTCAAAAAATCTGAAATTTTGACAGAATATTCTTTCAGAATCTATAAGTATAATCAATTATTTCTCACGATGGACAGAGATCAGTTTCTAAGGCTGCGCTTATAAGTATAACCCAACTAAAGAAATTAACATTAGCAACTATGGATGAACTATGTTTCTGTCAAAATTTCAGATTTTTCGAGCGTGACATACTTGGCAAAATGCAAATTAATCTATCCTTGACGACATTTCATGGAATCGGTTTTGTAAAATTCGAAAATAAACTTCAAAGTTCATTCAAACGGTAACTTTTATCTAGTATTCATTTTTTCCAAATATTAAAAATTTTACGATTTTTGACATTTTGTTTTATCTTAAAAAAAATAGAAAAAAAAATCATGTTTTAACTTTTTTTCATTCAAAGTCGATGTGCCTTTTTTTTTTATATTGATACAGCTTTATAAATGTTAGATAATCTTTTTTTAATTTTTAAGTTGCGATTTCTGCCCTGGTAGAAATTGCGCCTAATTATATTCGAATGTTTTTGGCTATAATTTACTTATTCACTGTTTAGCTTGTGGATAATATAACTAGCCACTCTCGTGTTGGAAATGTAACATTTTCCTTTATATTAATTAGGTATTCCTTTTTTAGATAAATCTTGTACAATTTGCATCCTGTTTCTGTCCAACATTTTTAGGCACATCTGGGACGACTTACCCAAGCATTTTCTGTCCAATTTCTGCCTACATTCTGCCCAATATTATTGTAATATTCTTATATACATTTATTATGAACAAGTAGGTTACGTTCACCGTAGACATATAAATGTTCAATTACATTTAATAAATCGTGTCACATACCAACATTTTGTTCATAAGTTTCATTACATTCTTTGCTCGGATTATCACTGTCTACATTGTTATTGGCATTAAACCTTTCGCAAATATAACTTTTATCAGCATGGACATATAGGGTTTGTTCGTCATCTTCTTCAAATGTGACAGAATTGCTGACTTCAGCTTCATTTTCTACAGTATTTACATCCGAGAAAATCAATTGAAGCCGATTTTTACGGCACTTTACATCTGGATGTTTTATTATATGTTTATTAAATTATAAAAGAAAATAGGTCAAATTGTCGTCCTACTAAGTTTGCACGAGTATTGCATTTCAAAACAAATAAGGAATCGGTATTAAGAGAGCATGTAAAAAAATAAGCTTCATATTTTTACTGGATAGCATGTATTTAATATTTGTCCATTTGTTTATATACATATTTTCAATAATTTTCCTGCGTATTTAGGTAAAGTCGTCGCCACTTTAAATCCAATTTTAAGATTTTGGACAATTTTGAAACAATAAACTGGTCTATTTATTTTTGTCCAGTTATTGTTAAGTTTATTAATACTTGTATCGCGTACACTTTTAAACAAATAATTATATCCATATTTAATTTTTATACCGTTCCCTCGAAGTCGTTCAATATTAAAATGTAGATTTACTTATTTATTTATTCAAATAATAAAAGTTTGTTAGATGCAACCAAAACTTAGAATAATTTCGTTAATAAATTAACGAGAGGCACATGGGGTACTTTTTATGTTGTAAATGAATATTCAATAAAATAAAGACGTTACTTGAAAAATAAGTTGTTTTTTTTTGTAATTTGTGTGCCTAAAATTAGTGTGTAAAGTACTTTAGACACTGCGATTTCAGTGCGTAAAGTCAACTTTTGTGCACGCTGGAAGATGACATGCGTAATGTAATAAAGTCGTGCGTGACAAATACAAAAAATAGGATACCTAACTCGTGCGTAAAAGTACACTTTACACCCATGTTAGGTAATATACTATTTTGCGAGTAAAGAGTTATGGCAATTTGCGATTTTTTTTTTTACAAGTATAACTAATGGGAATCAAAGGGTTTTAAACTTTACTATGCGATAACGTAAATTCCTGAATTATAAAGTAAGAATTAAAAAATTATCTGAACAGTTTCAGATTTTGCCTGAAATTTGTGTATTGACATGAAGTTTACAAAGTAGACAAAAGGTGAAAAAAATAAGAATATGTAATATATTATGTATAAAAACCGTCGATAAAAGTTGACAAATGTTGAGAAGAGTCGATAAAAGTTAAAACTTCCCTTACGGAAATGTACACCAAAAAATATTGTTCGGGGTCCGAAATGAAACACTAAAAAAATGGGTGTAAACACTAAAAAAATTGGGGTTTACACCCAATTGGGTGTCATTTCGGACACCGAACATATTTTTTTCTGTGAGGGTTGATAAGCATCGATGGTTTTGACAAAATTGATAAAAACCACTGAGAATTAACAAATAATAATCGAAAGTTGATAATAAAGATTGTGATAAAAAAAATGAACATTTTTTAAAACAGACAAAATTTAACAGACAAGTAAAGATTATGCAAAAAGTTAATTCATAAAACAAAACAAACATTTACGATAGATAAAAGTTGTCAATTTGAAAAAAAAATTCTCAGAATTATGATCAATTCACAAACATTATTTATTATTGAACCCACGATTCAATAATAAATAATGAAAATTGTCATCAATTCTAATTGGAATTAATGAAAACTATCAAAACCAACAAATACGAAAATGATTTGGAATGAAACAAAATACTTGCACAAGATTGTACAAGATTATACAATATTGTATTGACAGTTGCTAAAATTGAAAAGTTACAAAATTTAGAAAAATTGCAAATTAGTTGAGGATTGAATTAATGAAATTGGGACTAAATTAAAAAAAGAATGCGTTTGAAATAAAAGCAAAAAAGAAAAAAAAGCAAAAAGCAAAAATAAAAGAAAAACGGTTGACAATTTTTTTTTCTTTTTTTTCTTTTTAATTCTTAAAAGGAATTTCAAAAGTGCAGAAATCTCATACAATATGACATCATCAGATACGCGAAATAAGAATTTTCGAAGGCATTAAAAAAATAAATTTATATGGCTATATGTTCCATTATTAACAGAAATAATGGAAGTGCAATGGGTGCCCGGTGCAACTCTTTTAAACCAAAAAGTGTTTATAACAAATTTTGATTCGATTGATAGTTGTAATATTATATATATTATATATTATATATTATATATTATAAATTATATATATATATTATATATTATGGTGAATGTTTTGGGGTTGGCCTCTGCGGTCAATTTAAAAACATTACGTTGAGGGGCCATCTAAAAACATTTAGTGTGGTATGATTCACCTGATGTCCCTCTGGACTTAAGTACATTTGAACAGCCCTTGGTCAATCGAAAATATTTCGCAATTAATAAATTCTCAAATGGTTCAAATTTTGGTATGGAAAATTTTGGCAAAGAACGATCTGAACATTGCTTATTGCATATACGAATAATTATTTCGAAAATGTAAAATTGTTTCGACACTATAAGATAATACATGTATATATGAATAATTATGATAACAGCAAAAAAAAAAAAAAAAATATTCTAGCAACAGAAGTTGATACTATATAATCGAAGTAATAACGACCGAACTACACAAAATTGTAAAAAATACATAATTTTTAAACAAAATTCCATAAATAAATGGTATAAAAATAAAAATTGATTAAAATATTTATAAAATAAAAGCAAATAATACTGATTGAAAGATTCTACATTTAATAAAATACAACAAAAGTAGAAAATCTTTATCAACTCAATGACATCGATTACATTGTATGTTTTGCGCATATGCAAATACTAATGCCCTAACTGCGGGCATATAGGCTTTCTCGCGAACTTCCGAGTGATGACACGTTAAATACCGTAATCGCATATTCTATTCGTGAAAGCCGCGATATAACGCGGTCCCTTCGCAAACGAAAAGGGTAATTTAATCCAAACGGAAGAATAAATGGGAGAAACGCCGAATACGTTACGTACCCTCACGTGTATATAGCCTGGAGTGCGACGATGATGCGAACATCGCGTGTCACTATATTCGAATGTTTCTGCCACATATATGCATATATGTATACATATACTACTTGGACACGACGCGCAAAGAAGGTGCGCCCATTTTTGCCGAAGGCGCCGCGGGGACAAAGACTCTGACCGTGAGGGCGACTCTGGAAAAGGGATGTTTTACCACCACAGAGGGCGCGTTAATATACGCGAATGCTCTATGACTATTACATTTGGCGAGCGCAATTGTTGCGCGGGGCAGGGGGATGATGGTGATTCCACGCCCCCATTAGGAGAAAAACCCTCACCTATAGCAAATCGTCGTCGCACGGGAGGGATGTTTGGCCGACCAGTTATTCGGTTGTGTTGTATATGGGGAAAAACTTTATTACGTCAAAAGAGGGTGGCCATTCGATTTTGATACACGTTACGAAAGATTTATTCCTAGTACTTTCCCAGAATGAAAAGTGCATTTTTGCTCCCTAGGATACAGATTTGTGGTCAAGACGATATGTCAGGATTGTAAAGAACGATTAATACCAGAGATGCACAGTAGTTTCACCACTAAGTCTCTTGCATCACCAAGTTCTATCATGATTGGCCATCATGAACATCGATTAAAAATACTATTTTGCGCATGAATGACCTGATGGTAATCCTTTGGTGCGGGTAGAGAATAAATTTCATAAATTTGGACAGGGTGTCACCGTGTTACAAAGACCAACAGCATAGATTTAGACAGGGACCTGCCAATGTACTGCCAATTCAAAAATACACCCGACATTTATTGGTCAGTCCCCTCTAAAAAAAAAACAACCACTTTCTTATGTAAGACAAAAGTGGGCCGAAGGAACCCAAGTTCCTTAAAATATAGCAATTTTCAATAACGACCTTGAAATAGCACCAACGATTACAGAATTTTCCAACGAAACTCTGATGATCGACAAATGAGTCATTATCGTACCTATAATTTTAAAAAACAGTTAAACGTTTGAAGAAGGAAAAACGTTTCGACAAATAATTGCGCTAATCGCTTCTGCCGCTATGTAGGCTGAATAATATTCTGCGAAATCCAGCCGTGATTTTCACCAGCTCGGAAGCCGCATTGGGTGGTGGTATGTATATATATATAGGATCTACCGTCTTTCCGGCAAATCGGCCATTTGTGTGTTTACAGTAGGATTTTTGGGTCGCGTAAAAAACATAGGGAGTAATAATCGAGGTGAAAAATGACGTGACGAAGCACACGCGGCGTGACCGAGTTTCGTGCTAAATTCACCTTAATACCCGACGATCTCGTCCAGCACGATCGACGTGATCTATACTTATCGACTTCTGTAAATCCGATCTTTCTCCCGCCCTTCCACCCCTCTCTCTCTCTCTCTCTCTCTCTCTCTCTCTTTCTATATATATATATATATGTCTCATTTCCCCCTTTAGTTCATCTGCCTTCGGGTATATATACCGCTAAAACGCGGCGCGCGCGCGCGCGAGCGTGATCGACTTTCAATGATGGATCGTTGATTGGCAGACACAGACTCCAGGGTTGAAAGAGAAAATGGGCATCGTGGGCAACGGGGGCGGATAATAACAGGGCGGCCTTACCATAGGCATCGCCACGGTGGAGCGAGCGAGAGGGACGATCTGGACCATCGGTTCGGTGTACAGGTATATAACTCCGTTAGCGTTGCTCCTTATAGTTGCCATGTGGCCATCGGGAACAGACCGATGGACTAATAATTACTAGAAACCAGCTCAGGCACACCCGCCGATGCATCCTCTTTCATCCTCGCATATACGTAAGATCTGTCGTTATATGAGCGTCGGTTCCTGCGATGCGATCGCTCCCATAACTCCCATAAGCTGGAAAGGACCCGGATTTCCGAAAAAAGGAACAATTTTGATGGGTTTGCAGCCAGGGCTTTTTGTCTGATGCAAAATTAAAATCGCAAAAAATGGGCAGCATATAAGAGTCGGTAATATGATTTCTCAGACCAGTTTAGAACACGACTTGGCCAGGAGGAAATTACCCACCAAACACAACAAGACACAATTATGAAACAAATACATCGTGGTTATTTCTTATGTAAATGTTACATTAACGTTACATAATTATGGGATATAAAAAAAGAAAATTGAGATTAATGTTCAGTAGGAAAGATGGGGAGGTAAAAAGAAATTGGAACTGTTACGATCATCAAAGACTTGTCCAGATGCAAAGTTGGTCTTTTCATCTGGACGAGTCCTTGAGATAAGTTGAGAGTTTTCTGACGTTTGACGGTTAAAAAAAAATTTAATATAAAAACGATTCGCGAACAAATTCATCGACTTATATTTTTGATATTTCTTCTTAAGCGGTCCATAATTAAATACAATATGCTTTTTTGAGATGCAAACTTTTATTTTATGCAGTAAGGGGATTTTGTTAAAAAATTCAATAAAATCTTGAATGTAGTCTGGTTTTATATTAATGACACGAGCCATTGGCTAAGCGCTTCAAAAATCGATTAAAAATACAAATATTAACGACGCGCTTGGTTGAATTCACCGAACAATAATAACAATAATAATTAAAAACTACAGAATCTCCAAAACGTCCATAAGAATCAACAAAACTTAATACAGAGAGGCATACGTAATGAAATGTCAATAATCATTGACAACAGCTGAAAGAGGTGACAGAGCATGCATTTTCGACGCAGGTTTCGACAAAAAGTTGACAAAAATTTGATTGAGAGTTAAAAAATGTCGATGTACAGATATTGAAAAAACAGGAAATCCAGTTTATTAAAAAACAAAAAACAGACCAAAAAAAAAACAAAAAAACTTATCAAAGTTGAAAAATATAACTGATGAAGAAAATTTTCTATATAATAATTTTCTATAATAATAAATACAAATATGTTGATAAAACTTTATTATTCCATTCTTCTAGTAAAAATCATAAATTATAAAATAAAAAAGAAGAATTAAAATTATTAAAAAATGAAATTAATATTAACAGATTAGAATCAAAATCATCAAACTTTAAAAAAGAAATCAAAATTGAAAGTATTAATCACGTACCGTTAATAAGACAATAGAAAAATTGTAACAAATTTGTAAAATGTGAATCGCTTGGGACAATCCGAATGATGGAAGTTGCCGCTTTCGGCATTTTTCTCACGGTTCTGACAGAAATTGGCAATTCAGGTAGACGATGAAATGCAGAACACGCCCACTAATATGCAACGACTACTGATTGTAATCGGGTTACAAACGATAACTATAAAAGGATATTCCAATTAGAGGCGCGAGATAATCGAGCGAAGAAAATACCAATGGAGTTTCGGCGTTTTCCTAGATCTCGACTATCGATCTTGATAAATCGATAGCACTGGGCTGGAGTTTATGTTAATTCGAGGGATACATAATTTTAGGGTATTTTGTATATGGAGTCTTCCAATACTACATGCTTCAAAATTCAGTGTATTAAGAAATTTTTGTAATTTTTTATTTTTTATGCATTCATGAAATGAGATCTATCTTGGCAAGTTTATTTTCGTTAGCTTATATAATTATTTCCTACGAAAAGTTCAACAAAACATACTATTTATAATTATATAATTATAATTATAAAGTGTCACACCTTTTAAAGTAACTTTTTTATCGTTTTTCCTAAAAATTTATGATAAATAAAATAATTGACAACGATTTTGATATTAAAAAAATATTTTAAAATTTTAAACGAAATATCTACGAGTTATTTTTTATAAACGATATTAAAAAATGTAAAAAAGCATGAGGGAAAACGTGAATTATCCGAGATAATTAAAATTTTATAGCTGAATCGGATATTTTTCCGAAATTGGAAAAACTCATTGTTTTTTTTTTATTATTATTATTTTTTAAATGATTTGAAAAACCAAAATATTTGACAAAATTCATGGAAAATGTTTTTTAAGCATCACAAAAATAGAAATGGCGTGGCAAATATTGACAGAATTGTACGGAATTATAATCAAAAACTTTATTAAATTTTCAAAAATGATAAAAATTATGGTAAATTAACGTTACGTCCTAACGTAGGTTTTAACAAAAAATCAAAATATATGTCGAAATTTACAAAAATAGGTAAATCTTCGGAAAGACTGCTTCACCTAAAAAAAATATTTTTAGTATGGTTTCCGACGTATTTTGGGTCGCTGATTACGAATCTGACAATAAAAATT
>JAPYZR010000452.1:0-32257 GCA_030522945.1 Trichopria nigra | reverse complement strand
TAGAACGAAAAGGAAATAGTCATTTCAATTCGTTTTGGGACAGAAAACGAATTAAAAACTGCCATTTCTTAATTCGTTATAATTCGTTCTCGTTTGTTGAGATATTTAAAATATCAAGGCGTTACAGTCTTTTGAAAAGAATATTTACAAAAGGCTGATTTAAAACATACGTGGATGAGATAATTCGAACAAAATTTTGTCAGTCGAATTTTTTTTTTTTTTTTTAATTATTTTAACGACCTTATATTGACTATGCGATGAAGTATATTTATGTAAAACTTTATGTTAAAAAAATGCTAATGACTTAAGCACTTATGTTAAGCAGAGGTAAAGTTTTCAAGGTTTATTAATGATGTTACATAAAAGTTGACCTTTTTGCCACATAAATTACAGTTGCATTATTGTTGGAATTGATAAAAAAAAGATCAATATTATATTATTTTATTATTATTATTGCCATCGCACGTTACGTTAATAAAATATAATAAGATATTTGTTCAATGATAAGAATAAAACACTAATGTAGTTATGGCATTATATATAACTATATACTTGGGTCGAACTTTACGAAAAAAATGAAATTATTTTGCAATTTTCAATTCCATTTACAAACAAAAAATATTTGAATGTTCGTGGGACAGGTAAACGATATATAATTACGATAAAGTCAAATAATGAAATCTTTATGTCAATATAACGAATGTATAAGTATAATTATGTACGAGTTTTATTTTCCGGCAACATTGCACATTCATTCTGATTAGCGGTAGAGCCTAATAGTCAACCTTCTCAACAAATATATAAAAAATGCACGTAACATCGAACCTTGGCAATGTATATATATATATATGCATGTTTTACATTATATATGGAAATTCTATAATTTATTCATTTCTTTTCCAACATTTTTTTTTTTATATATTATAGTAATAAGTATATAATACAGAGCATTTTAGAAAATGAATACCTATATTGTTTAATCTCGTTTTATTACACATGAAAAAAATGCTTATTACTACTTTTACATAATCATAAGGTTATTAACAAAATGTATCAAAAAACTGTACGATCACAAAAAGTTTAAAATCCGCGTATGTATTTAACAAATTGGTATCAAATAAATATTTAAACGTTCTCGTCAATATAAAAAATATATATATATAAAACAATAATTTATTAATTGCAATAAATTATTAAACTTAAATTAAATAGGTATAAATACTAATAGATAATCAAATATTTACTTGATATTTTTAAACAACATTTTAAAATAAAACTTTTTTAAAATAAAACTTCAAATAAATATGCTCCGTTTTTAACTTTTTAAATTTAAAATAGTTTAACAATTTTTAACTTTCTTGTTTAATTCAATAAGATTCAAAATCTTTGAATATGATAATCATTTTTACAATTTAATTACATTAAAATTGTCTAATATTTACAGTGAAAAGATCTCCCAAGATAACTTTCTTCCGTAAAATATAGTCGATTATGTATAGAGTATATATATATAAAAGCACATATAAACTCTAAATTAATAATGATTTTCCTTGTAGAATCGTCTTACAATATTTACTTTTTAAAACGTTCATCAGACTTGTAGAACAATGGAAAATCTTATCATTCGTGAGATGATTGCACGTTGCAAACTATATATATATATATCTTAACCATTCAATCGAACGTGAAACTTTAGACCGAATCGAAGTAACATAGAAATAGTGCATGAAAGTGAAAGACCAATTTTTATACGGTTGCAATATGACTTTCTTTCCGATTAAAAGTGAATCCATTTAACCAAATATTATAATCAATTACGCTTATTTCATGATTTCGCTTCAAAACATTTATCCCAGTAAACGAAAAAGAATTGAGGTCCTGAAAATTGAATTGAGAAGAATAGGTATAAGAATTCAGAAGAATTCATGTTCGAAAACAAGTGAATACTTTTTAATGCTTTCCCATGGTCTTCAATTCAATTTTCATCAGGACACCTAATTCTTTTTAGTTCTTTTTCGTTTACTGGGTTTGGAATATCTCGCGCGCACATTTCTCAGATTGGAAGGAATTATTTGTAACTATTTCTTCTTCTTGACATTCGATTTACCTTCTCCTTAAATTTCTTGGAGTGAGATTTCACTCCATAATGTGTGAAAATTGAGCCACTCTTGTAAAAGAGTGAATTTTATCTCTTTAAGAGTGACATTTCACTCTGTTTGGAGTGTAAATTTTCCGGCTCACTCCAATGTAGAGTGAAATTTTACTCCAAAAAGTGTGAAATGTCACTCTTAAAGAGTGAAAGTTCACTATTTTGAAGAGTGACTCAATTTTCACTTTTTGTGGAGTGAAATCTCACTCCAAGAAATTTAAGGAGAAGGTAATTCGAATGTCAAGAAGAAGAAATAGTCCTTTCTTCAAATGCCTCGTTTTTGTCACGTAACGATAATAAAAAATGTAATGTTTTAATTTATTTATTTACTATGGATATAACCTACCACTGGTAAGAAACTGCACGTATAAAAACGGATAGAAAACCATATAAATGAAATTGCGAAATGATTAAGAAGAAATCAGAATGATTCAGATTGATTCATTTTACACGCACCGATATAAATTCATTTTAATTCAAAATTTGATCAATCCTTTTTCGTTTACTATGGAGTCGTTCGGTGTTTCAAAAAAGCCATCTTTTTGATACAAATTTTAATACCTGGCGAGTGGTGCATGTTTACCCATGTAGAAATTTACTACTGAATGCCTTAAATTACTACTGCGCACTAGTAATTTTCAGTAGTGGCAGTACTGAAGTAGTAAATTTACTACTGAATTCCTTAAATTACTACTGCGAACTACTAGTTTTCAATAGTGTCACTACTGAAAACTACTAATGCGCATCAGTAGTAATTTAAGACATTCAGTAGTAAATTTTTACAAGGGTGAAAAGTATATATTTTCGAGACGAAAACGCACTTTTTGAGAAGAAAGCAGAGTCAGAAATGGTCAGAGATTGGATTGAAAATGGTAGAGAAGGATTCATTTTCAATCCAATTTCTGACCATTTCTGACTTTTCAATCCTTCTTCGTTTACTGGGCAATTGGAACGTGAATGTTGTCGGAATTATATACGCTCGTATAATGCTTATATATATATATATATATATATAGTATCTTCAATATTTCAGATAGTAGTCATATATTTATATATCGTTTACCTTTCCAACAAATTTTTGGTTTGAAAACATAATTGAAAATTTAAAAATAATTTCATTTTATATATATAAAACTTGACCATACATCCACTAAAGTTGTCATTATTGATGTTTACAGCAGTTGTTGAAAGATTATCAAACAAATATTATTGAACTGATAAATATATATAAATATTTACATTCTTATGCTAAATAGCAATATGAATTTAGATGTGTATTTTGAAATTCAAATTCGTATTTGAATTGTTTCAAGCAAAAAAGATACATTATTATTACGATGAGTGACCCATCAAGAAACATTTGATTGAATTATTATTATTATTATTTTTTGTTTTTTATTAATTAAATTAAGTTGAAGTTAATGAACAAAAGTTAAGTTAATAGTTATAACTAAATATATTACTAAGTAAATAATAATTAAGTTTCAGTTTTTTTATTATATATTTTTTAATATTTACATTTATTATTTATATTTATTCTATATCAATAATAAAGAAATCAGATTAAAAAGTTAAATATAATCGTATAACATTACAACAAAAGTAACTTCATTAAGTTAAACGTTAATATTATAACTATAAATGTTTAGTGTAGTAAACTTTACTAAGTTCGATCGATTGAGTAGTTTTTTTTTATATATTCTTGATATATATATACACCAGGTCAAATGTGTTGAAAGATTATAATTTTTCCAAATTTGTCTACAGCTCTCAAATACGTATATAGACTATATGTATGTACCTATATATATCGAAACCAAAAGTCAAGGGAACAATGCATGCAGGCTCGACAGGACAAAGTCTGATATGATTGCCGATACCGCGGCATGGACAGGCGCGGCGTGCTCGACCGCTATACATATATATATATATATAGCTTCACCATTTCACTCGAATTTCGACCGATTTTCGGGGTCAAATACACTTCTATAGTGTGACTTCTGTCATATTTCCACGTATGCACCACTATATACATATTCTACGTACACTATACCTATTTATACTGTATACGAAATAATTATATATTTTTGAAAAATCGATTTTTTGAACTCTTGTTTTGGATCCTTGGCCCTTATTATTAATTCCTTTTTCAT
Source organism: Trichopria nigra (assembly GCA_030522945.1). NCBI lineage: Eukaryota > Metazoa > Arthropoda > Insecta > Hymenoptera > Diapriidae > Trichopria > Trichopria nigra. Next base: position 27,955 of record JAPYZR010000452.1, on the reverse strand, counting down.
CGTCGAGCGTCCCAATTTTTACAATATGCATGGGCTGATATAATTATGTAGATATTCATTATAAACATTGTGTTGCGAAATATTCCTTTCATCCGATTAACTCGAAATTTGTTACTCGTCGGGGATTTTCGCGGTCACTGATGCGTTTGCAAATCCGTTGTTAAGATTTTCGAAATTCAATAGGACGAGACCAAAATCCTATAAATCCGTTATGCTTGCGATATATCATTCGCATATGCATAGGATAAAAAAAGATATAGGCAATGACCAATGAAAGATGCTCGACATATAGGGAGTAGGCATCCAATGATACAGTAAATGAAAAAAGGATTGGGAAGTAAAATTTTGGATTAAAAAGGATTGGGAAGTATTCATTGGTATGTAAAATGAATCCATCTTAATCCCCCTCATTCCCTGTCGAGCATCTTTCATTGCTTGTTTTTTTTTATCCTATGCATATATATACACAGTAAAAAAAAAATGATTATGAAAACTTGGATTAACAAGAATTCAGAAGTATTCGTTTTAGAAGAAATAAATCCATTTTTAATCACTTTTAATCCATTTTAATCCAAGTTTTCACCTATCAATCTTTTATTTATTTATTTATTTTTTTTATTTATTTCAATGTCTTCAGATAAATATCGGCCACATTATTTATAGAATTAATTTATATAGGAAATTGCAAAAATGAAGATGTTATAAAAGAATGTCATTTTGAAAGCAGAAATACGAATTCAAATAAATTAAAGTTAATTAAAATGCATTAAAAGGACTGAAAATGAATACAACGCTTATAATGCGTATACGTGCGAATTCGGTTATTAAATTCGTATTTTTAACTTCCCAACCCGCACCAAATGTCGACAGATCTGTAACGTTTTTTAAACGTTTCAGAAACGTTTTATAAACATCGCAAACATGAAACATTTTAAAAGGGTTTTTGAAACATTTTAAAAACGTGACAGACATTTGGTGCCGCGGTTGGGTTTCAATTCGTTGTCGTTTAATATTTCAAGGTCCATTTCAGGAGAATTAAACGGAAATTGATTCAAATTGATTCGTTTTTGAAAAGTTGAATCAAATTATTGCAGCGCATCAATAAATTTAAATCAATCAATCAATATAATGTCAATTAAAAATTATAAATTGAAAATTTCACGTATTAATCCAATATATAAATAAATTAAAAAATAATCGTTTAGGAATTCTGCTAATATAACATATTGAATGAAAAAATATCGATACAAAATTCTTAAAGTCAATCGTCAATAATAAAAGAATAATATAATCTCTTCGATTTTCTGGGCCTGTTAAAAAATCTTAATTGAAAATTGTTAATTGAAAATAATCCCGTTGCAATCAATTAAAATGAAAAAGTAATATTATTGAAATTGTCATTCGAAAAGCATTAAATTGTTATTTAAAACATATTAAACAATAAAATTATTATTAAAAACATTACAATTAGATAATATTTATACATTGTGAACCACGCACTTATTCAATCGCAATGAAAAAATAATATGAATCAATAAATCAACATTTTTATTCATATATATATTATTTATTACAGATTAATTGAATCAATCAATTTTAATGAAAAATTTCTTTTTTGCAATAATTGAATTTAAATTGATTAAGAAAATGATTTAATTTTTAATTCATCGTTTTACTGGGTTCGGTTTCTTGATTATGTATACCGATTTATTTTCATATATAGATATAGCTTTGTCGGTATAAACATAGAACGAAGAATATATCTTCGATGACCGAGAACTAACGAAATTACTTTCTTTCATCAATTATATTACATCATCTGCCGGGATTGCTCAGGATTACATATACATACCGATTACAGTAAAATTCCCCGTATATTTCGTAAAAAATTCGAATATTCTAGAAATGCATATATCGCCGCGACCTGCGGCGGATATGTCCTAAAAAAATCCTCAAATAACGTAATAAGAGCTCGAATGCCGAATTTTCTCCTGACCATAAATAGAGTCCGCCGGAGAAAGTTCTTTATTTGTGCGCGACACAATTCTCAAGTCGTATGGCGCGACTATATACTGTTAAAGATTAAATACAATTGTATACATACATATGTATATATATTCGAATTTCATATAAACGTTAATATGTATATATATATTCTTATACGATTAGAAGTGGCCGATCGAAACATAAACATCGAAGCTCGAAGTTCGAAGCGTCGTCGGTTATATTGCGATCAAAATGAAGGATTCAAATAAGATATGCGTATACCTATATATATGTGTGTACTATATATGTATTGTAGAGATGCATTTAGATCGGATTGAAGCGGCGATTGATGCCCGCGTAAAATCGCGCCTGATGCGAATCGACCTTAAGACGCGGCTCTTCCGCGCGCGTCGGTTGGCTCGGTTGGCTCCTTCCTCGTTCCCCACCATCACGGGAGAATATACACTAAAATTCCCCACTATACGGGCATATGTGTATTCTTCGTTTCCTCGAGTTGCTTATACCGCTGTAACTGTAACGGCTGTAACCGCTTTCTCAGTGCACGCATACACATTAGTGGGAGAAGGGTCGCGCGCGCGAGGTCGTCGTTTTTCGTGCGATATATCCCGATAAAAGCATAATCGATATTGCGAAATTTCGATAGTGTGCAGGAGATGGCCAAACATGGGTTATACTTTCCGCTGAGACCCAAGAAGTAACGACGCGACTTATATTATGATCGGAACAAAAGTATACTACTGCTTATTTCTATTCGCGTTTTTGAACGCGGTTTTGCTAATTCAGCCATCTCTTCACGGCCATAACAATGGTGAGTCACCTCAATTTTCGCTTTCACCCTGCCGTTGCAGCACCCCCCGCGTTCACCGCGTGTTTTGATTTTGCCGAGTCCATCAGCGGTTGAGAGTGAGAGAGAGAGAGAGTGCTAACGTTAGCCAAGTTCCGCGTGCTTTTCTTGGCTGGGGGTTGCACTGGGTCGAGTCTTCCCGATGACGGTGGAGTTACCGCTTTCCGATGTGTCATCCTCGAGCACCGTTCGCCGCGTTTCCTCTGAAGGTCACAGAATCGTGTCTCCCGCGTGTACGTTTTTGCGCGCAAACACTGGTCGCGGATCGATACAGTTCGATTTTTTTAAAATAGAACGGTAATTTGCACCTTGACGGTGCGAAGCGAACGAAACTCTGGTGTTGACACTACCGTCCGTTACTCGCCGTCAACGGAGGAACGATGCGGAAGGGCCGCGGGCACGAGGCCTTATTCGTTTTTACTTCAAAATGAACGTTGTGCTTGTTCTGCTTTCAGCCTTTGTCCAAGATGACAGCGACGTACAGTATCTTTTGGATAATATACCAATATCAATGCATAAGGTCAGTATCAACCTCAAACCTATGCTGTGTCAAAGAGACAGCTCTTGTCAGTGTCAGTTCGCTCGGGTAGTTTACCTGTGTGAAATAGATTACTATTTTATTCACCGTGAATTCGAGGTGGTTTCTAATATATCAATTTTTTTTTACTTCCAGAGCTTTGCTAGTTCAGTGCACGGGGCTGGGTAAGCATAATAGTCATACGCATAACGGTGAGTGGAAACAGGAAAGGTATAAGGCAGATTACCCATTACTTAATTTTCAGTTTGCTTTACCTTATGTAACTTTTGGATTATATAAAGTAGCCACTATTTTATCTTCTGCTTCGTACCAGGCAGAATGGTAAACGTGCATCATAAATTGGATGATCAGATTTTGAGAAAGTGATGTGTACTGTCATAAAAATGAATATATGGTTAACGAATGTTACATGCAGAATTAACACATTAATATCCAGGATGACTGTCATGAATTGTTTAATGTTATAAATGGTTATAAAAACAGAGATTAAGGAGTCTTATTCGCTCCATGCCTAACCTACATTGTTATAAATTGTAAGATTGTATTGTACCTATGTACAGCCTCCGAAAGTGGCTGTCCCCCAAATTGATGGCGCTGATAGTATATACTCTATTATATATATAAATTTACATTCAAAAGAGTTATACTATGAACGGAGCTGTGCGGATATGCACGTAGCGAATAGGAATTGTTGCTTCACTAATTGCAAAGCTAACATATATATATATATATACATATATATATACTCAGTATTGCAAGCTGCTTTTCCTTGGACCTTTCCTATTTTCGATCTCTGCTACGATTTCTATTCTCATGTATGATGCAGAAACTCATAGATTACTCATGGAACTGTTAAGAAAATGTTTACAATTTTCATTTTGAAGGGATTCTATATCGGATGATAATGTGCCGGACTTCTTATCACACATCGTATTTGAACCAAATATTTTGGATTTTAAAGAAAGGTAAAGAATGGTTTTAAGGTTTTTTAAATCATTGCATACAAAAATATTAAATTTTCTTTGATAATTTGTTTAGACAACTTGGTGTACCCCACCAAGAAATTGTGACGCTGTATAACAGGGATGACAATCGAACCATTCATCTTTCTTCCATATCTGGGAACACACAACATTTTCATTCATCATTTTTTCAAAATAAAGTAACGTCTTAATTTCTGTACATATTTTTTCTATAATATTATTTAATTTATATCAACTATTTAACTATAGTTGAATATTTACAGGTGATTCCGCCACTCGGAAATACTACATTTAATGTTATTTTCCTTGGAAGAGAAGAAGGAGATATTGACAGTCATCTCTTCATACATACGTCTGATGGGATGCTCAAATATCAGGTATGAGATTAACTTAATTAATTTTTTTTTTTTAATCAATTGATAACTAAGAAATATTTATTTCATTTTCTTCAAATTCTTAAGCTATAAATAATAATTATTATTAAACCTTTGGGACATGTAACTGTTATTGTGAATCGTTGTTTTGGTTTTTCGGTTCAAGGTTTTGTTTAAATTGTCTTACTTGATTACACATAGCATGGAATATTTAATGCCCGTATCATAATAAAAGTAATAAACAAAATAAATGTCATTCAAAAATGACACTTTATTACAGTATCCATCTACAATAAACATAGACATTCAACGTTCTTAATAATATTTGAAAATTAGCCAAATATTTATAAATAAATAATGAATATTCAGTTAGTGATGATTCTATAATCAATTTGATTTGTTTTTGTAGAGAACTTTTACAATTATACTAGGTTATATAAAATAATACCTAAATAGGTGAATAGATAATATGGTCTTAATTTCTCAAAATTAATGAGTTACAACACGACCTACTTAAGAATCATTGTTGAAATTTTCCAAAACTCTTTTCTAGGTCGTTCTTGATTTAATTTTATACTGGGTCGTATAAAAATAGTTTATATTGCGCCATGTACGAACAAACGTGTCATTCTTTTTAATCTAAAAAGAAAAGTCTTCCTTGAAAGATTAATCGCTGAATACGAGTATTGAAACTGGTTCGAATCTCACGTCGCATTTCGCTCTATCCGAATAACAATTCTCGCACATCATATCATAAATAAACACAACGTGCGCCTTTTCCCAAACAAAATCGGGCCTTTCGCGAGCAAACTTTCCTATTCGCTCTTCCACTTTCGTTTATTTGTCATTTTACTTCACGACTCGTGCACATTGTTCGCCTCTTTGCCTTATCAATTTCAGAAATTTGTTTTTAACGATTTGTGAGTGTTTATTAAGCACGACAAAGATCGACACGGTGTGAGCGAGTCAGATAACGAGAGGGGCCAACTGTGCTGGTGCCCGCAGTGTTGGGAAGGCACCTGTAAAATGCGCTTCCGCGATGCGACTGCTATGGAACGCTCTTATCAGTGTTATTCACACGTCTTTGTTTTTTTTTTTGTCCAGGTCAGGGGCGTAAGCGTAAGCAGTCCTTATCGCCTGAGACCCGTAGTAGGCGTCAAGTTGCCACTAAACGCTTCTTTTACGCCTTTGATATATATGCACAATCCCCATGCGGAATCGATTCAGGTAAAGAAAAGGACATTTTGAGAATAAACAATAATATTGTCGTCTGCCGACTGACCCACTGACTCATGCTTTTCGTCTCGTCCCAACTTTTCAGGTAGCGGAAATTTATAGCAGTGGAGGGGAATTTCAGCTAGAATTACCATCTGGCGAAGTCGAAGGACCACGGGAATTGTGGGAAATTCCCCCTTACCAGACCAAGCCGGTCATAAGATTACGTTTCAACGCTTACACCGAAAAGAATCATACGTCGTATATCAGGTGGTTGTTTAGACTAGCCGATATCCGCTTTTAAGAAACTATAATTGCTGTTGTCTTACTAACCTACCTGCATCTCGCACAAGATCTAAGACCGCAGTCGATTATTTTGTCATTAATCTCGTTTCAAATTAGGTGATAATTTGTGCGGTATATGTAGGTAGGATTATGTAGGATGATTTTATTTTTTTTAATTTTTTTATTTATTTATTTTTTTTTTTATTATATTTTTGAAAATCCATCAAGTGACATTTTCAGGTTGGTAACAAAAAAAAAAAAAATATATATATATGTATGTTTACTGTCCTGTGGAGTTATACGTAATGTTTAATAGCGTGACATTTTCGGAATTACGAAATTAAAACATTAGTCAGATTGCGCGAGCCTGTGATGCAATGATTCAAACAAGTTCCGACTATTGTATTCGAAGGGCCCAAAAGTAGGTCTCAAATATTTGTTTCGAAATTTATTCAGAATTTTTCCTTTCAGTTCTTAAGTATCACTTTCTACAACAAACAGAGATACTTCGACTTCAGAGTATAATGTTCAATATTTTTTGAAAACGCGTTTTTCAGGGACATATCGAAACTTTTCACTCGAAATGCATATGACTCCTACGTTGAAATTTCTGAAGAGTCCGCATGAGACATGGGACTTGACGCGGGAAGCACGGCAACAGCGTTCATCGCAAGAGTTTCCTGTAAGTCGTAAAATAATCGTCCGAAATTATGTTAATTAAAAATAATTATTTTACATTATTGCGGGTACGCGGATTCTCACATTCACGAGGCTTACAAATCTCCGTGAGTATAATTTCATGAGAAACCCATCACAGCGGCGCCCTGATGGTGAATGTGTTTCACGCAGCTTCCCTTCTTTTACCAAAAATCCCCCTCTCAAATTTTCCATATAAATTCTTCATGGATTTCTGTACGGGGTTTATGTAAAAATTTATGTAAAAAATACGGGATAGCAGTCTTAAATGGAATCGGGAGTCATTAGAAATAGTGCACATTGCAGAAAAACACATATCATCGATTTATCGACAACTTAAAAAATGTCTGATCCAATATGTTGTTGAAAAGAAAATTTAAGTTTTTTAAACTTCGTTAACATTGCTGGGTGATACGAAAATTGAAAGAAAAATGCAAGCGTGGAATAGACAGTTTAAAATTTTAATCCCTTGCCCGCCGGCATTGGATGTTTTCCGACCTACCATGTGGAGGGTACAAAGATCAATAATTTCCTTTATTTCTTCTTTTAAACCTTTTTCGAATTTTATTCCTTTTTCAGTCGAATAATTTTATTTATTTTTTATTATTATTAATTTTTTTTTTTTTTTTTTTTTAATAAAAAATCGTATGGACTTATCGATTAATTCGATGAAATGTTGCATCAGATATAAGATTAAAGTTGTATATTAATATGAGAATATAAAGTTGTCACGTACATTTCGTACGTGAAGAAAGTAGAATTTTTTTTAATTATTTTTGCAGTCAATTTGCACTTTTTTTCTAAATTATTGATTACGAATTTGATTAGTAACTAGAGTTCCTTTATTTGGAGAAAAAGGAAAAACTTGGGTGTGGTTAATTGTACTAGAAAGATATCGATTTAAAAATCCGGAAGTTCATATCTTATCATTTTGAACGAATTGCACGATTTTCAACGGTTTAGTTTGCATACTATGATTTAACTAACGTCGATATTAACAAAATTTCTTTAATGACATTAAAACTTAATATTTTTTTAGATGTTACATTTTAACTTGACAGTTAGAGTTTGGTAGGTAATGGTCAATTTAAATTATAACATCTAAAAAAAAATATTACAAAAATATAGTAATTAAAAAAATAAAATTGATTAAAACTTAATGTTGAAATAAAATGTGACGTTGGTATATGCTCACAATACTATTTGAGTTGTCAAAGTTATATGACCTCGTAAACAAATCGACAGGCCCCCTAATAATATTACACCTTTAGTGTATACCTAATGACATGCTAATGGTACACTGGCGCTCATCTGATCCAATTAAGGCCAAGTGATATTGGTCATTTTACTCTGTAGTTTTTCTAAACTTCCTTATAATATTATGTGAGTTTTACGCAAATTTGGAAATAATACGATTTTTCCTGTATAAGTTGCAAGGATTTTTTCGTAATGAATGTAAAAACCCCCTTTTTAGTGGGTGTTGGCAATTATCGGTGAATTCTTAATTGTTAACTGCATGACTTAATTGACGAGAGAAAATTTATAATACGTAATATTGTTTTTAAACCCATTTTTCGGGAATTATCTGTGAACTATTCAGGGGGCCCGATGGCGTTGTACGCCCCTGCATTAGGCGTTCGGCTACCAGCTCGTGGCTGCTAACTTCAGCGCCGTAACTTAATCATTTATTTTTAATACCATAAAGTATCGTATTACGTTAGTCATTCCATATTACATTTTTTTGTGTCAAACTTTCAACGAATTATCCCTGATCCTAATTTTTTTTGTTTATAAGATTATTTTTAAAAAAAGTTGATCTTCTCGTTATTGAAAGTTAGCGAAAAATTGTTTGAGCCGTATTGAACGTGGATGAAGATTGAAAAGTAATTCCGAAAATGAAATCGCATATAAGAGTCGATAAAAATTCAACATTGGAATTTCCGTAGCGAAATGCATAAGGCTTAAATAATGTATGTTCATTATATGTCGCAGATTCAAGATCAATAACAGTGCCGAAGTATTGATCCTTGCTGTTGAAGTCGAAGTAATAAGTGGTGCTGGTCTTCATTGGAGCGGAAGTTCCGGTGTTTTGAACTTCGGTATTGGAGGTTCGTTACATCCGCCAATTCATTATCCAATCACTCTAAAGAATTCAGCAAAAAAACCGATTAAGGTTCTGGTAAGTTCTGCAGATCAGTTCCTAGTTTATTTTTTCAATTTTCACATTCTACTTTATATTAACAATGAACTATAGGCCTCAATCTGACCATATAAATTTAATATGTGTTCAACGTCATATTTGATTGTTATATTAATTAATACATGGAAAGAACACTTTAGTGATTACATTATGGACCAGTTTCGGCGGATTAGGCCCAAAGTTAAAATAAAAGGCATCTTGTACACTATATATAGGAAGCTTCCATGCTATATTTGCTAAAACATTTTTTCCGTGTAACAAAGATGATGATTACGTGTGATATAAATTTGGGAACTATAAAGAAATTGTGAATAATCGTAATAAATGTGTTATTTTGTAGTTTAATAGTATTAAATGACGAATTCTTACGTAGAGAATGCTTGATCAACAATATCATTGCAGAATATCATCAGCACGCCAGTTTCTAAGGCATTGAAGATTAACTTTGAGCCAGTAGTAATTCCGGGAGATACGGATACTCCAATAGCAGTCGGAACATTGGTGTACGATTGTACGTATTGCATTTTAGAAAAAAAAAAAAATAAATAAGATAACATAATACATTTAAGTTTCTGTCTGTCTGTCTCGTATTACACAAAACACCGTTTGTTGAACGGACTTGAAAAAATTAAATCATTTATTATTTGACGCATTAATTACTAGAGATACGATTGTAGTTTGATCAAACAATAATCTATATATGTTAATTATATCGCCCACGATATAATAAACCTAATCGATGCATTGGAGTATTCATGCCATTAGACCATACGGGATTTGATAAAATTTGTGTACATTGTGCGCAAAGTGAAATCATAATACTTCAATGTACGATAAGAAAAATGATACCTTCTGGTATTTCAACGCGGGAGTGTTTAATAATAACAAATTTTTTATTTTAAAAAGGGAATGTAATTGCTATTAGCGCATATGACCTAGGCGTTATCTTTTATTTTACCACTTCAATTTATCATTTCCGATGCATATTTTAATAGCTACGTTAAAAACCTATTCGTTTTAGTCGGTAAATGATATCAATTTTAACCCCTTAGTTCAACTGTTTTTTCTTTTTTTTAACTCTCAGACATAAGTACTTTGTACTTTACAGCAATGTCCTGAATTGTCTACGCGGTAATAAAGGAAAAGATTTATTTACTTAATTTATGCGAAAAGACACGAAAATATCGGGAGAGTACGTAAGAAAGTATTGCAATGATCAAGATTAATACTCGTATAATATTAATGATAATAAAAACAAAGTTAACCACAATTGATAAATATATTTAGTGTATTTGCATGATATATATTTTTTTAACCCATGAATGACCAAAACAATCAAATTTTTAACGTGTCTTCGGCCGCAAAATTCATGTGTACAACAAAACAATAAACAGATCAGAGGTACCATTCCTTATGTTTTTGGGTGTGGTGAATTCGAATCCGTGCTCAGAATGCAAAAATATTGATTACAAAATTAAACGCGGCGGTTGTTGTACAAAAAAATGTTAGTGAAAAATGCGTGGTTCTTTATTTTTATACTTTGTTTTTTCAGGCACAAAACGCGTCGATATCAAAAACCTTCTTTAACATTCTTCAACCATCGGTGCACAAAATTGTTGAATTTTAACGGGAAATTTATATATATATATATATTTAGCCGAGGGGAGCCGATGGGTAAGTGGTTAGCATGCTGGCCTCTTAAACTGAACGTTCCCAAGTTGCGAGTTCGAATCCCCGTCGATCAATGTTTTTCTGAATTTGTATTCAAAATATTAATTCGGAAAATAAACATTGCTGCCGAAGGTTCGAATTTGCGGCGGCTATCGACATCTGTCGGTAGTTTTCGGCACCGTGAGTGGTTTTTCCGTGATCGGCGCGACGTGCGTTTATTTACAGAACGCTATACGGTGCGCTGCTACGGCTAGATCGCCGATTTGACCGCTCACGGATCCGATTGTGTTGATGTGTATGTGTAGTGAGGTATATATGTTGTCCTGTGAGGGATGATGATATAAACCTTACTGGTTGAACCGTAATGGTATAAGAAGCAAGTAGAACTGACCTATGTCAATATATATATGTGTACTTTTTTTCAATATGGCGGACGGAATGCAAAAGCCTCCCAAAAACCTGCGTTTCTTATTATAATTGTTTTCACGGAGCACGGATTCGAATTCAGCACATCCAAAAACATAAGGAATGATACCTGTGATCTATTTTTGTTTCGTTATACACGCAAAAAAATATATACACGTGAATTTTGAGGTCGATAACTTGTTAAAAATGTGATTATTTTGGTCGTTAATGGGTAAATTGACCTTAGTATACATTATTTTTTGAACGGTTTTCGAAAGATTTCGTTGTCCTTTAAAACGCGCCAAAAAATACGAGACAAATGAGGTCCTTCCTAGGGCAGAAATAAAAAGACTGACGGGAATTTGAATTTTGAAAACAATTCCGTTAATATTAAGATCAGTAGGGAATGATCATGAAATTTAAGATGTCGGCCTGTAAAAAAAACTTACTTCACTTAGAATATACAATATCTTATATACATATTTATTATAAGAATTGATAAACTCAAATACAATATTCTATTATTATAAGCGTATGCACTAAGATATTATTTTTTCATATTCCATCAATTCTGAATTATTAATTCAGAATTCTTAACTCAAATATTTTTATATGCCTTTTGCAGGGAAAGTTGGTTTAGATTTGAAACATTTCAAAGGGAAATTAGTGATAAAAGGGGTCGGACCGGGTGGCTCTAGTCAAAAGCTAGCGATACCATGGGTAGCAGAGGTACTCCAAGGCGGCCTTGATGTGAATACGTCGGTTCATTATTGTGCACCACATTCGAGTCAACCGCGAAATTTCAGCGTCGTTAACAAATTCAAGTTACCGCTGGCTATCACCAACGTATCTTTGTCTTCAGATGCGATACCTCTGTTCACCGTAAGAAGACTTTCAAAATATTTTAATATTGCAAAAAAAAAAAAAAAAAAAAAAATCGTAATTTAGTTGTCTAATTCATAAAGGCTTCTATTTGTCACGATTTATCATATTTTCGTTAAATAATTTTTTTGTTTTAATAACTTTCATCTCAGTTTTAAGGTTTAAGGTGGCTCACTCGTGAAATTAAATGCGATAGTTTCCACTAATTTTTTAATGTGTTATGCAGATTACAGTAGTAGTCCATGCACGTTAATCGAGGAGGGATAAGCGGTGCGATGGTTGTGTGAGCTAAGGCATCAGTCTTATTTCGCTCAACTTGACCGTCGCGAAGGTCCCGGGTTCGAATCCCGTCACAATAATCGTTGACTTAAGAAAAACAGTACGACCGGTTGCATGTCACCCAGGCGCTCGCAGTCTGTGCGGGCACAACCACGCTTGGCTCTTAATGCTAACCGCCGTCACTGAGAAGTACTGGTCAGCAATTGTATGACGGAAATTGCTGTACTTGGCATAGGTTTCCTGCAGTTTCCCTAGGCTCTTGCACACACAAATGTGGGTACAGAGGGGGTTGCAGACGCAAATGGGGGGATTGGCTTCGGATGGTTCCAAAAATGTTCAGAGTTGAGAGTAATTGCCTATTTAAGAATGCCGTGTTTGGACCATCCACGAGCCGACCCGCAATCAGACGGAAGGTTAAAAAAACCGGGGACAATGGGAAAAAAAATTGAGGGAGGATTATCAATTAATTTCGTTTACAAAATAAAAGATTGAAATGGAAAATTTCTTATGTTAGAAGTTAACAAAAAAACAGTTACGTAACGTTATTGCAGATTGAAATATTATTAAATTTACCTACATCATCGAACTCTATTATGAAAAATTCCTTGTTATATTTAACATAATTATCAGAAAGTAAATTATCAAAGCCGACGTTTTGGAATACATAGTATACCATCTGTAATTTCAACGATACGCATTACTTTGCAATAGCCAATATCTATTTCTTTCAAAAAACATTACGCGTTTCGAGTGACCGCCGACCGGCGCGTTGGACACAACTTAACCTAACACGCGGGAAGGAATCGTATCTGAGCATCAAAGTGTCGTGTTTAGACACTACTCAGTTGTGCTCGAAGCACGAGTCATGCGTAAATACGAATCGGGTTAACAAAAAAAAAAAAAAAAAAAGAAGAAATTCATCAAACACGGCCGATTCTTGTTTCGAGCTCTCCGTGTAATTTATTATGAAATATTGATACCACGTTCCGAGTGAATTTCGTATTGAAAAATATTGTAATATCCTGAAATATTAGTGAATTTCAAATGCTCCTGTCTATTTTGGCATTGTAACAAGTGAGCCTCCTTAAGTACACGAGATTAGTTATTCGTTTTTATTATTAACGAAATGCGAAATAACTGAAGAAATTCACTTCTTCAGATAAGTAACTTCGTTCCAAAGATTCTGAAGCCTGGTCAGAAGGATAGCATATTTTCCCTGTCCTTGGCACAGGACAAGCAGAATGAAAATTTGCAGATGGAATCGTCCATAATAATCCACTCGAATGTCTCCACAACGGAAGTTCCGTTATTAAGTTACAATGGGAAGTTGAGAAAAATAATACCAGGAGAACGGAAAAGCGACAAGGGAGCTATGAATTTCGGTACCATCAGTAGTGGTACGGAGAGCGAAGGCGTTTTCGCCCTCGAGAACCAAAATCCAGTCAATATAGACTTACATGGCTGGGGCGTTAATATGCCCGGTGCTGTCTTGGAATTAATGGGTTGCCAAAGAGGACCAACCGAACTGTTTAACAGAGGTGTCCGAAACATAACCGCGTGCAGCGTCACTGGAAACGTGAGTTGGAAACGAATACTTGATTTGCATGTCTCGCGACATTTACGCTCGCAATGCCACAAAATAATGAAAAACTCGTTCAATTTTTCAGCAAAGTATAAAGCCAGGCCATTTGGCTATTTTTAAAATAAAAGTGAAAACTCCGTCGGTGGAGGACGACACAATACTCGGTGATGTTTTCGTTAGAACAACCTACGAGAGGTTGACCGTTCCAGTGTACATGAGAGTAGCACAAGGGCGAATATCATTGAAGAAAATCACGTTTACGGATTGTTTTCCGGTAAGCCAATTTATGACCAGTTAGAAAATATATTAACCCAATGCCTAAGAAGTCTATTCGGCTTAATTATCGTCACTTATCTCTCTTTCTCTCTTTCTTACCGAAAAAAAATCGACACAGGTACACTCGGTGCCGAACGCATACATGCGAATGAAAACATTCCCGTTGAATGTCTTTATTAGTAGCTTCAATTTTATAAACACAGAAAAATTAGCTCGGTAATTCCATAAAAAAATGTATGGAAAAATATTTTCAATTTTTATAAACTTTTGATTCGACTTTAATAAATTTTATATGCCGTAATCTTGTCTGAAAAATGAAAAATAAAAAAAAATGGAGAAAGAAATAGATTTATATATATAAAAACAAGGCTTTCTATGTAACCTGTGAGGGTCGTGTCCATCGGTGACGAAGATTCGTGTCGCTACTCAGGTATCGATTTCTATTGAGGAATGTCAAATTTCGCAGGGTTCTATTTGTACTCAAGAAGTGAAGGTTCACTCCACGTTCGCGAGATCGATGCAAGTGACAGATATCTCTCCAGTACAGAAAGACGATCGTGTAAAATATATTCCATTGGAGGAAACTGCGATGCCGATCATCTCCAAGGGCGATAATCATATAGGATCCATCGCGATAGATCCGTCCGTTATCTGCAAGCATGATTGCTATCTCGGCTTGTCACTGAATACCAGCGGTAAGTTCTTTAAGTTTAGGCCATGTAGCGCTCGATAATTGCATAAATCGTTTTATCCGAGTCTTTGTTATTGTTTTTTTTTTCTTCCTCGTAGTGGGTAATCAGTGGCTAAACACAGCGAGTTTGCCGTCGCATACGCGGGATTCTGATTTGAATCTGCTCAACACGCGATACGCGCGATATTTGAATATGACCAGTGGAGGAATCTGGGACAACATAACAATGCAACTGGACACGACGGAAGTTCGTGGACATAAATTCTTCGTGAATATAAAGCCTTGTTGGCCGAGCTTGTTCGTTGGTTACGACAGCGCGAAAAACAAGAGCGTGTTGTCCTTTCCGCTGACTCAAGTTGCAAATACGTCGTACAAGACGGCAAAATTGCATAACCCAAGCACCAGTCCGCTAATCGTACATTTAGTGATGGACTGGATTTATCCTCAAGGAATGAGGTTATACCACTCATTACCTAATAGGTTCGTTTCTAATTTCATTTCAATTAAAGTTTCTTAGATCTCAAAATCGAAATCTATACATAGTATAGTTTTGGGTTTAATTCTGAAACTGAATGCAGTTGAAAGTATGTAATTCAAGTTTTTAAAAATGCACACTTTTTTGTTGCACTTTTAATGGTTATTACCAAAATACCAAGATTATTTATTGATTTGCCGATAATTAGGTTTAAACCTATCTGCGTGGATTGTCCGTCGACGGAGTCGGGCGAATTCAAATTCGAAGACAGCAATAGAGAAAGAAAGCTGTTCGAAAAAGAATGGAGCGTTACGGCAGCAACGCAGTCTGTTCCTTTAATTTTAAGACCCGGTGAAACTAGATCTATACGTCTTTCATACACACCATCATCAGCCGCTGCGTCATCTGCACTTTTATACATTAGGTAAACATTGTTTACAAAATAATTACAATGAGCGCATTTACGCACGGCCCAGTTGTCAATCGTTTATCGATATCGTGTTTCAGAAACAACATGACCATTTTAGAAACATTACGTCTCGTAGGCCGTGGAGCTCACGCACAATTCAAGCTTGGCAATCGAATGTCGGGATCCACGGCGCCTCTTATGTTCGAGCTTACCGAAAAGAATTTTAAAGATTGCGAAAGTAAGTGTAAATAATAATGGAACGTTTCAATTATATTGATTATACAGTGGGATTAAGTTTTATTAATCAATTTGAAAAATCTCTCAAATTACGTATCAATCACGAAGACACTAATTTTTTTTTTTCAACCCAACAGTTACTACGCTATGGTATATTATCCGCTTGTAGTAGCGAACTCTGATAAGAATTAATGATCACTGCCGTAAAGAGTAATCATCAGACCATTCTTAGCAAATACCAGATATACATACTAAAAATTAAATGTTTTTAAATGACACAAATACGAAAATTTAAATATCATATTACAACATAAAAAAAAACGTATATTTTATTTTTGTGTCTAGATATTGCTTTACAAAAATAAATTTTATAAAATTGAGTTGTAAATCTGACGTGGAATGATCCATACATAGAATATTTAGGAAATTGAATTAAACAAACAATCGTTACTTCAATTTCGCGATGAGTGGCCCATTGGCGGCCGAGAGCATTTAGCCTTTTCTTCATGCAAATTCTCGATGAAGCATCAGTACTTAGACGAGTTAATTAATAAAAATTACTCGCTTTTACCCTATAATGAACTTCTTATTCACTCGAAATGGACGCGGAATGGCGGGATTGGGTGTACAATCATGGGGGATTCCCTGGACATAAAACAAATGAATCAGACGTTAGCATCGCCAACCAGCGGTACTCAACCGTAAAAGTATTGGAATGCGAAAAAACGCATTTCTCGAAAATGTAACATACAAATATTTTCTAATAACGAAATATCAAATTCCAAAACATCATCGTTTTCTACCAAGAAGTTTCAATGAAGCAACACCCTTTGTTGCAAAGATATAGCGAATTATTTACATCACATTTCTTTCGGATATTTTAATTACTTGCTAAATTTGAATTCTATATTACTTTTTACTTGTAAATTCTTATATTTGATAAATTAAGAATAATGAAATAATGAACTCGGATCACATTTTGACAGATTTCTTATACGTTTGAATTCTGCGATGCAAATGTACTTTGCTCACCATTCTGTCAAAAGGTGTGCAATTTTGACAGAAGGTGAAAAAAGTAAAAACAAAGTGCAAAGAATCTTAACATCAAATCCATTCAAATGCGAATTGGTTTGCTAGTAGCTATAGAAAAATAAATCATGCTGTACTTATGCAATGTCCTAGTTGGTCTCATTTCATTCATTTTCGGTAGCCCCATTTTTGACGATTTCGTACGTACGAGCCATCATGTTCTAATTCTATTTAAAATAAGAGCTGCACTTGCAGAAAAATGAACCAACTCTGCATTCTTTAGCGACAAGTTGTACGTACTTTAAAAGAAAGCACGTTTGACAATAATCGTGTTACGTATTCTTAATAATGATTAACGTAACCGATTTCACATTTATGCCTGATTTTTTTTTTTTTTTTTTTTTTGTTATTTTTTTGACAATGGTCAAGGCATAATAACACGTTTCCTAAGCCAACTCTATATTGTTGTAATGATATATATATGAAAAGTTTCTGATCATGGTACATACTGTTTATAAGAATTAACATACACGTGAGCGCTTTCACGCACCTGGACACACTTTCTTTCGCTTCTTAACTGTTTTAAACAATATTAAAGGCTCAACATCTTAACAAATCCATCTCTATATAATTTAACTGATATTTATATTCGTAATAAAGAAAAAAAATGCTTTCCCTGGTGAAAATCCGAATGTACGGGGTGGCCAAAATACGGCAAATGTAATTTGGACCAGTGTACACTTCCTGTACTGTTCGATTTTTACTAGGGTTGATAAACAATAATCGCGGCTAGAAGCGGGGATAGCACTTATGTTTATGTTATAAAAATTGTTGCAGCACGATCGGTCGCACTACATATTACTAAGTAGTTAAGGTCAGTTTTCTTTTTTCTTCAGGCCAACGAACACAGAGGAGGAGCTCTCTACCGAACTTTACAGTGAAGAAATCGTTCACAGCTCGGAATACTGGAGAATTGCCTATTCAAGTTTATAGTTTTTATATCAGTGGTCTGCCTTGCGAGGGCTACGGCTTTAAGGTACTTAACTGCGCCCCGTTCACTATATATCCGAACTCTACGAAGAAGATCGAGATAGCGTTTACGCCAGACTTCACGCAATCACGCGTTGAGCGAGACATTCTCATCATGACGAGTTTGATAAGTGGAATGGAAAATGGCATGGTAGAAAACGGAATGGCACGTTTCCAGATGATGGCCACTATTCCGTTATCTGTGATGGTGTCATGCGCGTCGGTGATTCCACGGCCCTACTGGGAATTTTGGCTTAACTACGGAATCATCGCCGCGCTGATTATTGCCCCACTATGTCTCATAGGCTGGGCCTGTTCGGAAGTCGATTCTGTGATCAGTAAAGCCTTTATTAAGGTGACGCAGAATTCGAACACATTCGAACCGCTCGATCTGCGAAACGTATCCACGCTGACCTCAACCAATAGTGGTCATAAGGACAAAGATGATCGATGCGGGAAACCGAACAAAAAAGAAGATACGTCACCTGATTGCAATAATATGAACGTGAAGAAATCCAAGGATAAAGACTCGCACAAAATGATCAAGATTCCGGGCTGGTCTGCCGAGGAGGAGCGTAAATTCCGTCAGGACACCGAGTTCAAGCAAAGCCAGGAAGCAAATTCAGAAAGTATCTCGCAAGGTACATCGAAGAAGCGAAGTGGGAAGTCGAAGAACAACGGGAACGAGGGTTCGACGACCGCGGAACCTTTGGCCGAAAATTCGTTGGTATTGGATGTTCAATCGTCGGAGAAGAAATTTGTTGCAAATTCTTCGACGAAATCAAGCCCGACCTCGAATAGGAAGGGAAAAGCATCTTGCAACGTTACAGTAATTAGTAAGGAAGAAACGAAACTCGTCGATAACGAGGTTCACGTAGACGGTCCAGCATCGACGAAGGTAGATAAGTCTGAGAGCAAGCGTAAACGATACACAAACAGCAACGCCTCGACGCAAAATACTAACGGCGCGATTAAAAAATACGAGGCGAATACTAGTCAGAAACCTGTGCAGTTTTCAGAGGAGGAAACCTCGTCTACAACGACCGAAAGTTCGGTACACGAGGACAATGCAACATACCAGGTAAGCGTTACAAAATATCAAAAATGGCAGTCAAAACCCTGATTAAAATGGGACGCTCGACGTGTCAAAATTCACGCTGTATCTGACGGTTAATTTTAATAGCTTCTTTAACACCTTGAGTATCCATGAAGCGTGAATTTAGACAATTTGCATGTCCCCGAGCATAGCATGTTTACTAGGAAAGTGTTTCATACCGCAGAGGTGTGCCGCCACCTCGTAACTAGTTTAGAAGACCCAATAATACGGTGGGCAAAACGCGAGTCCAGTCACTGTCGGTGTGGCACATAATCGCGGCCTTGAGGGTACAGTACCAGCGCCCTTGATCACTTGAGAGCTCTTTTGGTGCTCAAAAAACGTCATATTCAATTATCAAAAAAAGCACGCTCTATTGTTGGCTCTTTGACGTCGATTAACGGAACAGCTTCGGGCCAATGAGGGAATCTGTCCATCGTGGTTAACAGATATCTGAACCCTTTAATGCATCGCTGGGGTGTAACGATATCAATGTGCACGTGTCGACCGTCGGGGGCAACAAATTCCGCGGGGATTTGCTTAACATGGCGCGAGATTTTTTATTGATGTCAGTCGTGACATCTTACTCCACTGTTTGATGTCAGTGTGGTTTGGGTGATTTGGGTGATAATCCTGGTGTGATTTGGGTCCTACTGAAATCTCTTAAACCGAACCGAAAGATCATCTGATTCTTGGTTTCGCAGAAGCTCGGTATGGCTCTCTTGCAAGGATGCCAGCTCAATTAAATCGATTTCAATTGGAAGGCGGATTGTCGCGATTCTCGATAGTGAGTCTGCGACAACGTTATCATGTTCGATACGGCAGGCGTCATAAAGGCCACGTTCTTGGCTCAGGACTTTGTTCAAGTTCTCGTTCCAGTTGCGTGGACACGCGCCGCGCATGGTCGCGAAAAACGTTTGTCCGTATTTTTACTTTTTTTGTTTTTATTTTATTTTATTTTATTTATTTATTTTTTTGTACACCAGTGTAGATAACTGCCTTCCCAGTATAATCCAGTAAAGTGGAATTTCTGAATTTCTGGAAGATACCGGAAGAACTGACTCTTGGGGGTTTTTATTCTTAATATCCTTTATTTGTCTTTGGCTGAATATATCCCGACGCACCGTTCGGAACCTCGGGTATAGCAATGCCGCGCACAGGCGGCAATTTGCATTTTCGACCAACAAGTGAACAAACGCTATCACAAAACGAAAAATAACATAAACGTGAATTCAAAAACATAAAAGTCATCGATTGATTATTCTTTATACAATGTTATGCTTAAAAGTTTAATTAAGTAATGTTCCTAAATATTTATAAAATTTCTTTTAAACAAAATATGTTTTCGCTACTTTATGATTACTTTTTTTTCATACCGAACAAGACGTTATTGTTTTGACTGAATATACAACTGGTTTTAGTGAAATAATTCATTCATTTTATTATTGCATATTACTTTTATTTTCATTTTATTTATTTAATTTTTAATTATTAAAGCCCTTTACAGAAAAATTACAGGCAAGATTGCTCGATTAAAAACAAAATATAAAAATAATATTCATCAAAAATATAAAATAAATTGTAATAAGCATGTAAATCAAATAAAAGTACGAAGCGATTTTTAATCCTTTAACAAAGGTGCTAATTGCCACATTGTATGGCCCTGGATATTGTAGTAAATTATGACCAGTCTAAAGCAAGATTACATTCGGTCGAAGTACAATGACCCTGAAGCATGTATGAAAATAATGCACGTGATTCCTCCCAGTTAATATTTCGTCTGACAACGTCATATGAAAATTTGGCATTATTAAGAGCACGACTTTAGTGAAGGGGAAACGTATTTTGAGAATGAAACTATATAGGTATATGTGCCTTGCAAGTCAAATATCGTAAAAATCGTAGGAATAATTTAGGAAACTTATGGTGTTTTAATTTAAAATTCATTACTTGATAATCTAAATAGGGAGACAAAACCGTAGGTGCATAATTCAGAATTGAAATAACCAAAGACTTATATAAAGTTATGTTATCTTTTGTAGACCAAAAGTCAACAGAATTTACTTATAAAATTTTATCGGTTTAATTTCAGGATTGTAATAAAGCGGACACATCACAGCGAAAGCCTGTACAAAAGAAAAATAAGCAACAGGCAAATCCTACTGTGCCATCATTAGATTATAAGGATAACTATGAAGGAGACTGTGACGACGACGAATACGATAAAGAGAGACAGGAGAACCCTAACCGTTGGAAAACCAGTACCAATCGATCAACCACGAAACATCATCATCTCTATCATCACCATCATCTGTCTCGATTTAACGTTGAGCCGTCTTATAAACTACCTCGTCAAAAGCAAGTTCAACCTCGCAAAGAAAAGAACGCGCAAAAACGTCGCTCTACAGACAAAATTTTAACGAAAGGTAAATTCATCTCATAATTGCATTTCTTAATTTCTCGTTTAAATTAAATAAACACAGGCAATTTTTATTTGAAAATAATTATACTAGTCACTGCTATTCATGCTTAGTATAAATAAGGATAGCTGTATAAAAAGCATAAAGAATTTCTTTTAAAATTATATCTATATTTTAAATTGTCCGCAGGAACGGCTCCAATTGGGAATTTGCAAAAAGAGGAACCAGTAAAGCAGTCGCAAACATCTGTACTAAATCCATTACCACCGCCTCCGCCATCCGGTTGGGGCGAGCATCGCGCAAGATTTAGCGACGTAGTCGCGCGTAATCAGGAGAACCATTCTCCGTTTTCTGGTGTGAACAAATCCCCCAAAGCGATCACGCATGACGTATCTACTGTGTCAATTGGTACCAAAGTTACTGAAACGTTGCAAGGTCAGTCCAGTAAACAAATGACTGATGCAAGTTCCTCTATGACTATCATTGGAGAATCCTCGAGGGACACGCAGGCCAGTCCATTTGTCAACCATAATATTTTAGGAGTACAGCCAGACAATCATCACACCAACAGTTACTTCATGACTTCGTATACTGAGCCTCCAGTAAGTTACCAAACAAAAAAGTAAAATTATATTGTTATACACTGTTATACTGTTGGACAAAATTCATCAATATAAAATCTTTATGGCTAATTATTTAGTACATCGCATTCATTATTTGAAAATTATTGTCACTCAGTATTCTAAATTTGTTATTTCTATTGCAGTTTGAACGAGAGTTAGTACCATACGATGATCTTCCGGAAACGGATGAACCAATGGTCGAATTGGAAAATACCGAAGAGGCTTCTCTTTCCAAGCTGTGGCAGGAGAATAATCCTATGCTGAGTTTAATGACAGAAAACCGATCTCCTTTTCCATCAGAATCTTCCCAACTTGTTGAGAACATAACGAATTTGTCTGATCCACTCAAAGGTGAGGATTTAACTTTGATAGATTGCCAAAATTTACGAAAATAATCACGATTCGAGCACAATTCAAAATTTTTAAGTTTTTGTGCAGCCATGCTATGCAGAATATTGAACTAACGATATTTGTTTTATTTCAGACAATTGGGGTACAGTAGAAACAAATTGGCCTCTTTATACTAGAGCGGCTGTTGGCGAGGAACGGAGCGGAGTCTGGGGGTTGAACACAGGCGGCATATGGGCAGCATCACCATGGGGTGCTCCAACACCTCCAAGTTTAGCACCATCATATCCATTGTTACCATCAACAGAGCCGACTATACAGGTAAGAAACAAGGACTAAGCTGCAGTTATTGCAACTATTTAAAAAGAAAAAATGAAGATGCAAATTTTCACCACCATATTTTTAATTTATAGGAGAGATCTGGATTCGATCCTTTTCGATCTCTGAGTTCAATATGGACACCTTCACCGTCGGATACATTGATAACGAAATCGAAGAAGGAACAACCTTTTAAAGATACTCATTGAAAACTATGTGATAAAGCTGTTATAAGTTGGGTGACCTCACCGAAAGATTTGCCAGGAGAAATCTTGGGAGAGTAACCCACCAAAAGTTTGTGATAATCGGATATTTCCTTTTTTCCTCCTGAATGACCCTAGTGTTTTTAACGGGACAACCGTGACAGCTGTGAAAGCGTACGTTTTATTTCAAATTTGTAACCAACACTATTTGCTCCAAGACTTAGAAGTTTCACACTTATTTGCGGCTTCACTTATGTACGTACAGAAATGTAAAATATTAATTTATGTATCGAAATATTTCGATATGTCTTAAGTCGAAACATTGTACACACCGAGTCACCACAAAATCAGTTTGATTTACACATTGGCTGAAAATTTTTTTAATACAAGCACATGTTAAAACAACAGGAAAAGAACAATTAAAGAGACTTGTTTACAAGAAAATATTGTGTTATTCAATTTTTGGTCCACTCAGTTAATTTAAAATGCGGAATGTACTATAATGCTTTATTATACAAAATGTATATTTTTTATAAAACAAATACAGATATTATAACTTTGTCATTCGGTAACCTGGTGTCTTTGTATTGAGGGTGATGCAAGGTTTTGCCCTCTGTAATCGTCGAAGCAGCATCTGAAATGATGAACGAAAATAAAACAGACTTTTTTACGCACTACTTTAATGCAAATTTGTTTCATAAGTATAAATTGTGTATTTTTTCCGGAATTTAATACCAAGCCTCGTACAATTTTCATAAGTATTTCATAAGCAAAATGATGGAGAATGTTTCAGCGAAATCAAGTAAAAATCGTAAATATTAAATATTTTATAAGAAAATATATTACTCGTTAAAAATGTTTTTTGTTCAACATCATTATAGACACATATTGCTTATTAAACCACATACCATATTGTCTTCTTCAATTTTTCGCTGAAATTTCTTTCTGTTGATTGCAGAACTGCTGAGTCGTGATGGAGTAGATTGTATTTTAGCTTTACAGTGAGTAGAGGGCCTTTGTTGCATCATTATTCTCCTTAATAACAATTCATTGTCTCTTTCAATTTTGAATGTCTCATTATTGGTAAAACTCATGTTTTTCCGCTTATTGCATTTATCATCTGGATGTGGGGTATTCAAATTCAAAAGTTTCATTCCTTCTTCGATAGAGAGAGATTTGGTATCAAAAGTCTGTGAAGCTGAGTTAATCCGCTTTTGCTTTGACAATTGAACACAGGCGAGTCTCTTTAAATTAGATTGAGAGCTTTCAGATCGGTGAAGAGATGTAAAGTTACTCAGTGATGAATCAGCTGTAACATTCGTAATCTCAGAATCTTCTTGATATGATTCATCAGAGCAAAATGATTCAGCATAGGCAGATTCTGAATCAGGTAACTGTTCCTCGGTATTGTCTTTAGTACATAATATAGATTTTTTAACACTTTGCAATTCATTGCCACCTTCACCTCCAGCTTTAGGGTCCAAGAGAGGTTTTTGACAACTTTTTTTTAGTTCAAGAGCTCCGCTATTAGTGTTATGATCTCTGATCAGTGGACGATTGTTATGCTGTACTTTAAAATCAGTCTTCTCTTCAGTTAATGTAGCCATTCGTTAAATTTTTACATAATAAAAATAGGCATTAAGCAGTAGTAGCAAAATTTCATGTGTCAGACGATTGTCAGAGAGTCAGACAGGCACATAGATGGGTTAGGTTTCCATGACAACAAATGAAACACATTATAGAATATTATAGTACGTAAGTGAAAATGGATTAGGTTGAAAAGAGTTGAATGCTACAGTCACTGATATATATGGCTACAGTACATTGATTTTATACTTAGAATTTTTAAAGTTACGTGTAAAAACACTTGTAATATAAAATTGTTTATGAGCGTGTCATTTTTATTTTTTAAAGAAAGTTATGTCAAACAAGTTAATTTAATTAAATACTAAAAATACCTTCGGTATTTCTGCTAAATTCACAAGAATAATAATAATGCTAATGAAAGTTCATATTATACCATATACGGCGAAATATGGCTTACGTATTTGTGAGGAAAGTGTATTCATATAAGGAAAATCTTTGTCTAATCTGAATGTAAACAGACTGAAACTTAATGTTACTTGATATTTTTATGAATACACTTGAATTTAGAGGTTTATTTTGTGGAATAAAAATGTACCCATTAAAATTTAAGATGAATTTTTATATTGAAGATGTTGCACACTTCTAAACTTACACAAATGATAAAAATTTCTTACATACGAAATATATAGCTTATTATGTAATTTTTAACTTATAAATTTCAAAGTTGTTTCTTCATCAAGTCAACAACCATGTTTTTACATATTTAGTTTAAACATAGAATTTTACATATTCAGTTCTTTATGTACATTTGGTATATTGTGAAGAAACACTCGATTTCAATAAACGAGTAATATGAAAGATTATAAATATAAATGTTTACTCTTAAAAAACTTGAATGAAAATATATACTACGTCTTATTTATTCATTAGGAAATCCAAAAACTTTCAGACTTCCAGCGTCTCTTTTACGCTCGTAATTGTCTTTGTCATCACACGCATAAGCTAATAAATACTGTTTAGGATGCCATGCAACAGTAAATGTTGCAGCTTCAACAGCAATATCTGTCACTTTTTCACCAGTTTCTACTTCACCAATATCAATGACTAAATCCTCTGACGCTGCTGCGAGTAAATGTCCATCATGGGAAAAAGAAATTGTTCGTACTGGCCATTCCAGGCGTGAAAAAGTTCGTAAGCAGCAGAGTTCATCTGCATCCCATAAAGATACAAGTGCATCAGCCGAACCAGTAGCAAAATATCGACCAGTTGGATCGAATTCGATACAAATACATGTTCCAGGATGAGCTTTGATTACATGCAATAGTTCCAAATCAGGATAGCTAAGAATATGTACACAGCCCTGACCATTTGTTAGATAAAAAGTATTGGAGTCTTTGTTCCACGCAATTTCATTAACTTCAAAATTGAACTGCTCTTCTGCTCGGATCTTCATGACACGAGCGTCAATAAATGTTACAAGATCCTCTTTGTTACCTACTGCTATTGTATTACCATCTGGTGACCAGGAAATGTTTATATTTTCTCCACGTGTGCTGATATTTGCAGTACACTTCTGTGTCCTGGTATCCCATATACGTACGGTTTTGTCACCACTTGCTGTTGATAGTTGTTCAGGGTAAAATGCATGCCAGCAGAGTTGGTCCACACTACCTCCATGACCTCGAAATGTGGTTTCTTGTTTCTAAATAAGAGTTTTACGTGTTTTAAATAACTTTTTAGACGAAAAAGTTTCTCATATTCTTCAATGTTCATGTTAAAAAAAAAAAAAAAAAACTTGATATACACTTCTACAAATAAGTTTATATAAATATGTATAAATAATTACTATTAAGTTATGCCATTTTATCACGAATAATAAAAAACATATTATAAAAATAATAAAAAACATACAGATAAATAACAACAATGAGTCAGTTAATAGGCCTGTTGACAGATACGGTCAATCGGGGTACTCACTGTTTCTAACAAGTATAGAAATAAGTAAGTGGAGTTCACTTTTTCAATCAAAGTTAAATAGGACTTGAGAAGATTTTCTATCCAAATTTATTCTCTTTTTTATTTGAAAAGTACATACTTTCCATTTTGATTCATTGCTTTTTTTTATAAAACAAAAAGGCTTTACAAAATTTCGCGTAGATAAGGAATAAAAAAAGTCGGAGAATAAGTTATATAGATTGTAAAGACACGAATAACAGTATCCAGAAAGTAAGGAGAAAAAAATGATAAAAAACAATTCATTTTTATGTTACAATTTTAATAGTAAAAGTGAAGAATGAAAAGACCGGCTGACAAAACATACATACGTATATAATGTATATATGTAAGTATATAGATGTTAGGTTAGGACTTACCAAACGATCCGGACAGAGTGAAAATATACAAACAGATTTGTCGAAAGAGCCTGATGCTAAGTATTTTCCATCGCAACTCCAACCAACACTATGCACTTTTGCCGAATGGCTTTGTTGTTCTCTAATTTTGTTATGAGTTTTAAAATAAGTCACTAACTCGTCGACGCTGTTCAAAGACATCTTGTCCTCACTGATCCAACTGATCTGTATTCTGTATATAGCTGTACCTGTACCCTGTACTGTAGCGGTGTAGCCAACTGTAGCTGCACTGTATATATATATACATAGTATGTATATTGGGATCTGTCATTTGGCGCTATTGTCGGCGAATTCCCATAAGCTTAAAACCGCCATTTTGGCCTATGGCCCAATCACCTTTCTCGAAATGCAAGATTTGAGCGCTTTGAGTAGTTCGCAAATCGGCCACAGGCTCATGTCAGATCCCTATATTAAAATTCAAAAATAAGTAAAAAACGGTCACTGTACAACAGGGTTCAAAAAACCACAAAAAAAAATATATAAATTTTCGGCCTGGATCTAGTAGGCCCTCTTCAGAAAAATATAATCAAATATACAAAATGTAATAATTTCAAATCTATCTAAATGAGCGGTCGCAGCACAGCTCGATTTACTACTCTACTTTTCTCATGGGAGAAGTTTAAGTAGTCCCTCCATCTATATATGAAGGTTCGTACTATAGTCGAATATAAGCCAGAATGAAAGCAACGTTGAAATTACTTATATCTTTGATCAAGGTATTGTAAATCTCGGGCAATGTTGATTTATTTTCAAACCTTATATTTACCGCATTTTTACACTTCTTGATAAAGAAATTTTCAATTTCTTTTCTTTTAAGGTTATTGCTTTCAACTGCCAAGATTTTT